>JAKUBM010000065.1:0-61884 GCA_030566895.1 Phaffomyces coquimbonensis
TGGGTATTATATGAGTGTGAATAAAGTAAAAAGGTTCATCAAATAAACAATTCTTTTTTATAATTTTATAATTTTATAATTTATATTTTATAAATTTTTATATTTTTATATTTTTATATTTCTATATTTTTATATTTTTATATTTTTATATTTTTATATTTTTATATTAATTGTATGACATAGACATTACATAATATCAATTTGCTTCAGATCCAGCGCTTTTTTTTTTTTTTCTAGAGCTGCAGATCGTGCATTAAACTGCACAATTATGCTGCTGTCTTAACCAGTTATTCGGTTTTTTGAAATTGGTGCACACATAAAAATCCCACTGATTTGACTTATATCTTATGCGCGAGTTCTTCCGGTCCTGCACCTCAGCCCTACAAAGTTCCGATTCTCTAATTACACGGCGGCCGGTCCAGGCTAATTTTTTGTATTAAACCTATATTAATTGAGAGTGAAACGCCTTCTAAAGCTCTTGAGTCTCCTGTGACTCCAGAATGGCTCCGTATGGGCTATAAGAGGCGTCTTTTGATACCACCTGTTTTCCACAAATATCGATGAGATATAAATTTTTTTTTATAGAAAAAAAAAATCAAATTTCTTTTACTTAATTATCCGTTACTCTTTACCTTCAATCTTTGTTTTACGCTCACTTAATAAGTGTCAAATGACGAAATCAAAAGTTGCTATCTTATTAACAGACTACTCCCAAGACACAGCTCTTAAATTCGGTACTTTCGATGCACACACAGCTAGACTTCTAGATAGGGCTGGTAATAAATCATTAGAATACCAAACTTATGACGCAATTAAAACACAGTTACCAACAGATGAAGAACTAAACGACACCAAAGCTATCTGGATCACTGGATCTACATCAGATTCCTTTGCGGAAGAAGAATGGATTTTGAAACTAAAAGATTTCATCAGACATATCTATGACAATCATAATATTCCTCTTGTTGGGATCTGTTTTGGTCATCAAATTTTATCCATTGCTTTAGGAGGTACCGTTACTAGAAATCCTAATGGTTGGGAACTAGGTTGTGTTGAATTTGAGCTCAACGATAATGAGGAAATTAGAGAACTATTTGAAGGGCGTGAAAAGGTAAATTTACTAGCAATTCATTCAGATGCAGTTATTACTCCGCCAAAAAATTTAATTTCTATTGGGTCTAATGAAAATACCAAATATCAAGGTTTTTATCAAAGGGGTAAAGTTCTCACACTTCAATCACATCCTGAATTTGATGAAGATTTTGTTGAAGCTGCTATTGATGGAGAGTTAAAGAAAGGTAAGATTAATAAAGAATTTCATCAAAGATCAATCGAATCATTAGAAATCAATAAACATGAAGGTACTGATACTGGTAAGATCATTTTAAAATTCATAGAAACCTCTGCTTAATAATTAATAAACGTGCAACTTTAGAATTGGTGCTTTTAGAGCATAAATGCTCTGCTTAGGGGCTGTAAGTACGATCTAATTGGACTAGATTACTACTGGTGAATACACATGATATATATTGAACTTTCGATAGTAAATTGTGGACTCAGATCTGTTTATTGAAGTATGAGTTTAAAGATATTCATATTCTTATAAATGCTTCTCACCCTTAATAGATTCCACTTATATTTGGACAAGTGGTAATAACTTCAAAGTTAATATTTGGCGATTTATTATTTTTTACTACAATGTAATGAAATTCCCTTGTTTTAGTTTGTTGTATCGAATAATTAATTCATTGACGCTGCGTTCAAACTATTTTTTTTGTGAGTTTATCGATAAATTGGTGATAATTTGGATATCCCAGACGTGAACACGTATTATGGACTCTGATTTGTACTTCCAGTAATACATTGAGCCATACCTGATATCTAGCAATACAACTAATACTGAAGCAAGTTGAGTACCATCATGAACAGGCTACTTAGAAATCAAACTATTTTAGGGAACATTGGCAACTAGCTAGATATGATAGCAGGATTTTTAATTTCGCCTCTACAATTAATAACTGTTTAAATTCCTATAAATACTAACGCAAGTTACATCTGTTGTCATAGGGTATTATATTATATTATATTATATTATTACATGATTAGTATATTATTTTGAAATGAAAAATCTTGTCCGAACATGTCCTTTAAAAATCAAAGTACATGAAAACTACTGTACAGTTGGATTAACCATTTGTTCTAACTCTAACAATTTCATCCAAAATTTCATCAAAAGCATGATCTAAGCCTCCTTTACCTGAGTTTGTACTACTTGTGTCATCTGAGCTATAATCATCAAGATCATTCTTTCTTTCATGTTTATGTGAAGAATCAATAATTGTTTTGTTATATCCTTCAGTGTTAGAATTAGTGTTCTTTGAAGTTTCCAATTCTAAACTATCTCGAGTTTCAGGTCTCTTATTTGCTGGATTGATAGATTTTTCTTTATATATATCACCTAATTGAATACCTTTTTCCTTCATTGAATCCAGTATTTCAATTAAATTATCAACATTATTTGTTTTAAGCATGATTTCTCTAATATCATCACCACTCATTGAAGTTAAAGTTTTCAAATGATCTTCAGATAATGCATTATCTAAAGCATTCTTCTTAATAAAAGCTCCAATTTTCAATAATGAACCTTCTTCTTTCAATTTCAGGTCGTCATTAAATCTAGCTTCATCTGGATCTGTTAAAACTTCAGGTGATTTTTCGAGATCTATCGTATCCATATAATCATGGATTCTATTAGCACCAACACCAAATGGAAGTAATTCACCATGACCTTTTGATGCTGTATAAGTACCTACCATATTTTTCTGACTTAATGATGAAGTTTCACTTGATATTGGATCAAGAACTCCATCTAAACTTAAATTAGGAGTTTTTTCTTTCAATAATTTTAAACCATTTTCAATTGAAGAGTCAATGAAACAAAATCTGATTAAAGTTTCTTTACCATCAACGCTTAATTTGCCTTGAATTCTCAAATTGAATAATTCGTCAATAGTTTCATGAATTTTCTTTCTAATTGTAGAGGCTCTAGTGATGAAATTTTCATATAATCCAGTTTCTGGTTTTGCTTTATCAGCAATTAGTAAGTGAGATAATTCATTTTGTAGGCTTAATAATTCATCACTACTGTTATCCTTATCGTCATCCTTGTGATAAACTTGATGACTCATGTTTCTAACTGAACTCATTGCAATATCTTCTTTGATTTCCTGAGGTAAATTACCGTACTCTATATCTAATGTGATCAATGATTGAGATTTTTTCATTGCTGAAGCTAATGCTCTACCACCAATAATATCAAGTTCATTACCTAATAATGAAACGTAAGATAAAGAATGACAAAATGGAATTAATTCAGCTAATGCAACGATAAAACGTTGTGGTAAATTATTGTAATCAAAGTGAATTCTAGTTAATTTGGGGAATAATGGTAAATTTTGTGATAATGTATTCATTAAATGTGGGAACAATTTTTCATTGTTTGATAAATCAATATATCTTAGTTCTTGTAATTTTGTAAAACTTGTTATAAACTTCTTAAATTGCTCATTTCTATTTGTTAAATTTGCAGAGTTCAATGATAAATATTTCAAACTTGATCCAATAAAACCATTACCTGAACCTTCATAGAAATATCTTAGTTTACCATCTAAATCGTTATAACCTAAATCTAAACCTAGAATTTTTTTCAAATCTAAATTTTGAGCTAATAATTGAACATGTTCGGTACTTAATTCATTATATGCTAAGCCTAGTCTGGTTGTACTTAATTTGATGCCCATTTCCATCAAATTTTTAAATTGTTCAATTGAAATCTTAGCACCGTTTAAAACTAGTTCTTCAATACCATTTCTTGAAATTAAAGCAGCGTTGAATAGATTCCAATTCATATCAGATCTTGAATTCATATCACACTCCATTCTTACAATAGTTGAAGTTGTTGAGGATTTAGAAGCTTTCTGACAGTTTGTTACCAATGATGGGACTTGAGTTAAATCAATTCTTGTTAAAGTTTTATTTTTAGTTAGAAACCAACATAATAACTTCCAGCCTAGTTCATCAATTGGTGTGTTTCTTAACGTTAATTTTTCTAATTCCTTCTTATGAGCTAATGAACTTAAAATAATTCTAAACATTTCTGAAGATAATGCAACTCCATCTAATGAGATACATAGAATTGGTGCAACTGAAATAAAATCACTGAAGGTTAACACTTCAACTAATGAAGGTTTTGGATTTCTTAATTGTAATAATGGAATTGGATCTGTAGAACCTGGTTTCAATTGTTTAACTGTTGCAGGAATTGGTAAAATTTCTCTTAAATGACAACATCTTGTATATAAGATATCATATGAAACTTTAACTTGATGTTTATTAACTCTTTCGGTATCATCAAGCTCTTCATTTTCTGTATTGACATTCAAATTTTCAAGAGAAGTATGACTTTTGCTATGACGAACCATTGGTTTATCAATATTAATCTTTGTAGCTTCGGTGTTAACAATAACTTCTTCTTCATGATTAGTGACTGTTCTTTTCAAATCTTTTGGAGCTTCTATACCACGAGAAGAAGCAGCAGCAGCAGATGCAGCGGCTTTCAAAGAATGTTTAATGCCAGATTCTTTCAATTGTTCTTCATCAGAATCATAATCAGATTCTTCATCAGAAGCAGTAACTGAATCTTCGTCTTCAAAATTAATGGTAACTTTTGGTGTTGAAGTCTTTTCAATGGCTTTTAAATCAATATGATCAATTTTATCAGCAGCTTCATTAGAAACAAGATTCACATCAACTGTTAAAGGTTTATCATTCGGGTTATGAACTTCATTTCTTTCGAAAGCTTCCCTTTGTTCTTTGGTTAAGACTTTTAAAGGTCCAGTACCACCAACGACAATTCCACCTTGTGAAGAAGCCATTAACTTTCTTCTTTCTTCAGCAGTTAGTTTATGAATGACAATAGTGCCATCTGGTAAGATTTCAACTTCACCTTTTCTTGGAGTTCTTGAAGGAATCTGTTGTGGTGGATCATTATAAAATACAGGGAAGTCAAATGAAACTCTTTTCAAAATTGGTAAATTTTCTAAACCTGGAATAACAACAGGCTGTTTAGTTTTATCTCTTGATGGTGATATTATGGATTCATTTGATTTCAAAGAATGAACAGTTGTTGTGGAATTCATATTACTTGGATTATTTCCCATTCTTCTTAAAAATCCTAATTTTGAAGGTTGTTGTTGAGCTAACTGTAAAGCTATAGTTTGATCGTTGGTATGCTTCAGTTGATCTCTAACACATTTGTCATGATTGTCATTTTTCACCAAAGCTGGAGGTAATTTAGATTTATTTGGATGTGGAGGAATTGGTCTCCCTAAAGTATCAACTTTAACAGTTTTAGATTCTGAAGGTTTTTCAGTTGAGCCAATATCTGAAATTGAATAATGTTTGTCTGATTCACTTGGGTTTAAATCTGATTGCAATGCTTCAAAGCCTTTACTTCTATAATATCTAAAAAATTCTTCTAATTTCGGGTCTAAAGTACTTGAAGAATTGACACTTAATGACCTTGTTCTTGTTAACTGTTCTTTGGCTGAACCATTCAACGGAGGTTCAATGTGTGATGATTTTGAGGATGCAACTGATGAGATTGAAGGTCTTGGTGATGGTGTTGGAGAAGGTGTTGGTGTCTTATGTTTACTACCAAAAATATTTCTCAAGAAACCTGATTTTTTCTTTGGTGGATTAATGCTATTACTAGCTGATGCAGGTAACGATACAGATCTGCTTAGAACATGGCCTATTTCTTGCTTTTCTGAACTGTTCGGTTTATTGAGGTTGAAATTATTATGGAAATCAGCATTTGAAGAGTGGTCTAAACCATCTAAAATCTTGGAATCAGGGGAGGAAACTAAAGGGATTGGTAGTTTTGGGGGAACAAACTGTGGTACTGAAGGTAGTTTGCCTCTTAAGAACCAGTTCAGTTCCTCAGTATCAGTGTTATCATGATGATGATGATGTTTTGACATTATGTATCAAAAATTTAATGTGATTATCAGCTAAATTCTATTGTTGTGAAAAATTGGTACTATTGAATATTTAAAAAGGGTTTATGTGGGGAGATGACAGCAAGCCGGAAAAGACAGCAAGATTAAATCGATGGGCAGTTCTATGATGAGTCCTTGTTGGTTTGTGGGTGTGGAGGAGTGTCTGGAGTAAGAAGCAATTGAAGAAAGGAAAAATATTTACAATTATTTTGATTATTATGTTTTAGTAATTTTTCAATAAATCGGTCCACCACTAAAAATTTATTGTGCCATTTTTTAGGAATCTAGTGACTCGGTAAATTTTAACCGCTAGAGGAAGACTCTAGGTGGAGCTCTAGGTGGAGTAACGGTAATACCTACACTGGATATTCTCTGCTATATTCCTGTATTATCTCTATTTCTTCAATGCCCTTTGCACTCTTCTTTGTAACTTCATCTCCATTCTTAAACGGTCCAAATCCTTGATCTTGTCCCAATTATATCCCTTATTGAACTTCCTATTCAAGCTTAGACCCAATGATTCAAGTTTAGTCTCTGGGGATTTATGTAGTTTGATACTCAGTTCAATCAACTCTTTGATCTCTTTATGCGTTAGTTCTGTTGCTGGGTATCTTAAAAGCAATTGTAAAACTTCTCCATTGTCTTCACATTCTGCTAACTGGATTTTTATCTTGATTAGAAGTATAATGATTATGAATGGAATTAAGACGGATAAATCATACGAATAACACATCAGGTAGTCGATTATTCTAACAGTGTTAGATAATCCTAATTCTCTCATGAATATCAATCTGACCCATCTTATTAACCAAATTTGAGATTCAATTCTGTGTCTTTTCACTAGCAATTCATATAGGCTTCTATCTATCGATGCAAAGTATTTATTGAAATCGGCAACACACCATTGGATTAAATGATCTTCAACGTAGAAATTAGGAACAACACTCAACATTAAACTAGTGAATATATTGAAAGTATCAATTTTCAAACTTGGACTCTCTGAATCATCATTAAATAATTCTAAATAGATCAATCCTGAAATTTCATGAAATCCTTGTTTATATGGATGGAATCTATCGTAATTGTATAATATTTGAATGATTTCTTGTTTAATTCTAGGAACTTGAAATAATGGATCGATAATTAATCTTTCAACATCTAATTTAATGACATCTAACGTTTCATCATCAGCTGTATGTGTGTTTAATGGATCTTCAGTGACGGATTCCTTTGATAACTCATGCTTAGAATGATAGATCTCAGTTGGTTTATCCTCATTACTTGGAATTGGTTTCAACTCCTCGCATTTGAATTCAACTTTGTATGCATTCAGACAGACAGCCTAATGAACGTTGTTAGTTGGTTATAACATGGTCTATTATATATTATACATACCTTCCATAGAAAGCTTCTTGAAAAATAGTTTAGGTCACTGTCATATTCACCTTTCAGTACTGCTTTCTTTAGATCATCAACCGTTGGGTATTTCTCTTTTGTGATCCTTGAAAAATTGTTAATATCTTGTTAGTTGAGTGATTGAATAGAAACTCACCTTATTCTTTCTTCCGTTGGGAGAACAGCTTTTTGATGCTGTATTAACATTCTAGTGTGAACTAAAGATAATGAATGAATACGAAGCTATATATATGTCGCGCCTTATTCGGTAGATTTTTTTATTCGGTAGATATACTGAATAAGAGTATACCTTATTTGTCAGAAACACTAAATTCGGTATATATTGTTCAAAAATCAGTTATAATCGATGTTTGTCGTGCTCAGATAGTCTACACAGTTGAAAACTTTGTAATAATGTCTTTTGAAATGGTAACAACTAGTTTATAGCTCCATATTTTTGACCAATAATTTATCCAGTTTTTATCTCGATTATTTTTACTGGGGATCAATCTGCAAACAATAATTCTATTTTATTAAGATATTAATTATATCAAGAAGGAGCTTTCCAATTGTGACAAACTATCTACAAGCTAATTAAAGTACACTCCCAGAAACAGATTGACTTTCAGAGAATCAATAGCTCAACTGTCAGCTTACGATAATGATTCAGATAAATTACTAATAGAAAAGTGAATGGAGGAATTGCTAGTGGCACTATTGAGTCTGACGGCAATCGGAATATCAATCAATATATCTCTACTTAGTTGAAACGTTTGTGAGTGATAAATATTGAATAAAGATGTATCTTCATTGGAAAAAACTGGCGTCAAATCACAGATTATCAATCATAGACCAGAAGGGGCTTTCGAAACTTCTTCTAGAATCTAGCAAGTTTCAAAGAGTGTGGGTGCTTAACCTATTTTATTGAAGAAGATGTCTCTGTGTGAAGTCTAAAATTGAGTGTACCCTACTTTGTAAAAATTACTCAGCTGAATGAAATTGATGATGGAAATAAAGAAATTGATATAGACTCTACAAAACCCAATTTAGAAAAGAATGACCAACCAGCTTTGGAAAAAGACGTGTTGGTTGATTAGTTAATAGTCGAGAAAATATTTATAATCAAAAATATAGTAAATATGATAATTATAATCATTTGTTTTTAGGCGAAAAAGATAGTTATCGATTTGTAAACTGAATTTCAAACTACACCATTAATTGCTCAAGAGAGCCGAAAAGACATTATTACAAACTTTACAACTGTGTAGACTATCTGAGCACGACAAACATCGATTATAACTGATTTTTAAACAATATATACCGAATTTAGTGTTTCTGACAAATAAGGTATACTCTTATTCAGTATATCTACCGAATAAGAGAAGCTTTTGAGAAGCTTTTTTGTCTTATTCGGTAGATCTACTATAGCGGCTTATTCAGTAGATCTACTGAATAAAAAAATCTACCAAATAAGGCCTGACATACATAAAACCAATTAATCAATATTTAATATGGCACTTGTTACGGAGCACTATAACCTCTAATTAAACAGTAAAACGGGGCAGAATACGCCAGCTGAAGTGAGATGACCAATCAAGTCGATCAAATTTCAACTATTTCCCATCATTTCCATGTACTTGATCATTTTTACAGTAAAAATCAATTTTTTTATCAAGCTCATCGCAATGTTTATGTCTCAATTTAAGATTCTCGATGTGACAATAAACGAAATCTCATCAATTTTGAAGATTGGCACTCCATTAAAGTTGGAAATAATCGATAATTCTACACATTGAGAGTACTAAGTATCCTGAACCCTTTTGAACTTCATTGACCGCTTTAAATTTCCTGTTTTGCCCAATATTTCATCATGTGATGAAATTTTCAATTTTCTTCCAAAAAGATGACACAGAAATTTAATATTTTTCAATTTTTGCACAAATTTCACAAATTTCCAACATTAATTTCGTAAATTCACTTCAATTTATTCATATTTGATCATTCTTTTCAAAACTCTTCAAGCCTCAATCCAAATCATACTAAATTTAGTCGTTTTACAATTTGTGAACAATTCTGTTTCGTGAGTTTTTTGAGCTTTTGATCTTATCTACCACTTTACATAGTGCACTACATTAATAATCAATTTTATCACATCAACATAATAAAATGGACCCTTCAATGGCCCCAGACTTCAGACCACCTTCTCAAAATGCGTCAGAAGCTGAACCATTAGCTCCTTCTTCTCAGATCCCAAAAGCTGATCCAATAGTGCCTCTAGTCTTAGCTGATTATCCAAACAAATTAGATGCTCCTATTAAACCTCGCACCCATCGTCATCATCATCACTCTCATCATAATAAATCTAATAGTGCAACCAGTGCCAATGCTACTTCATCAGGTGCCACTACTCCTACTTCAATTGAAAGTTCAATTCCTAGAATCCCGGAAGATTTACAACCGTTATCATCGAATGAAAATTCATCAACCGAAGAAGAAGACTTTGATGATCATCCAATGATTAAACCAGCTTTGAAATCACAACCTTCTGAAATCTTTAATGATTCCCATTCTGTTCCAAGGGTTCATTCTTATCAAACTGCCGATTTAGAAGAAGTTCCTCATGGTGTAGTAAGACAATCTAAACGTTTAGAAACTTATGAATTCCCAACACATAGATTGATTCCAAAATTGAAAAATCCAAACAAATTTCCATTAGTCGTTGTTGCTTGTGGTTCCTTCTCTCCGATCACTTATTTACATCTAAGAATGTTTGAAATGGCTTTAGATTCAATTAGAGAACAAACAAGATTCGAAGTTGTTGGTGGTTACTACAGTCCTGTTAGTGATCATTATAAGAAAAGAGGTTTAGCTCCATCTTCCCATAGAGTTAGAATGTGTGAATTAGCTTGTGAAAGAACTAGCAGCTGGTTAATGGTTGATGCTTGGGAATCTTTACAACCAACATACACAAGAACAGCTAAAGTTTTAGATCATTTTAATGAAGAGATAAATATCAAAAGAGGCGGTATTTTGACTTCAGATGGAACTAAAAGAGGTGTTAAAGTTATGCTATTGGCAGGTGGCGATTTGATTGAAAGTATGGGAGAACCAAACGTTTGGGCAGATGAAGATTTAAATCATATCTTAGGTAGATATGGTTGTCTAATAGTTGAAAGAACCGGATCAGATGTTCGTTCTTTCTTATTAGGTCATGATATAATGTACGAAAATAGAAGAAATATTTTGGTTATCAAACAATTAATTTATAATGATATCAGTTCAACAAAAGTTAGATTGTTTATAAGAAGAGGTATGTCTGTTCAATATCTATTACCAAACAGTGTTATTAGATACATTCAAGAACATGGATTGTATGCAAATGAAACAGAACCAGTTAAACAAGTCCTTGCCGCTAAAGATTGATTATTCTTCATCTTAATTCATCATTTTTTTATCATTTCTACCAAATATTGGCTTCTTCGCTTTTTAATTCGTTTTTAAAGTGGAGTTGTACACCTACATATGTGATTTCATATCTCTTCCAATAGTTATTACAAGGTTCCTCTAGTCTTTTTTAATTTAATACTTAGAATAATGTGAAAATAGAAAAAGAATCAGTCTTCTGTACTTCTAGACTATAGTTCCACTTTCATTAAAAAGAAAACTGTTCCACCTTTTTTCTGTGCTCTTACCATTTGAAAAACCTTGTAATGGCGCATCGACCGTTGAACCGTTTTTACTTTTTTGTTCTTTTCTTTTTCAGCGCTAAATTGATAAATCATGCTCCAGACAACTAATTCTCGAACATTGCAATATAAACTAGCCATACCAGCAATCATTATCATTGGTCAATTTTAGATTCTTCACTATATACACTGAGGAAAAGAAAACATAAGAATGGTGATTCTAAAATTTGCGGAATAGATTATAGCCTATTTACATACACAGTCTATTCCGCAGTTTTAACACCGTCATAACGTAATACAAAATCTATGATGTTAGATTATTAAGTCATATTAGCGATCTGAAGTATCCCATTGGGGTGGCGTAGTGAACTTTTCGAATATAAATACCCTTGAGATGTCCACATTTTATTGGGCAATAAACGGGTTTGTAATAGAAACAACAATTTAAAAATCAATCGTTATAGAACATTGAACGAGAATCATAGACCCTTTTATTAAGTTATCATTAGAATTTAAAAAATTATCATCCAAAATGCAACTAACTACAATTTTAAACACTTTATTATTACTTTCATCAACTTCAGCAGGTGTGTTACCAACAGAATTACCAACGATAATAATAGTCACTGAATATGAATACAGTACAACTTACATATCGGAAGCTACAAGTTCTTTTAGTTAAATCATTCATTAATTAACCGAATTCATTCATTTATCAAACACAGTTCATTGTCAAATACTTGACACGTCATTAATAATTCATCATTGTACTTCTTATTCCTTTTTTGTCCTTTATCAAATTGTACCAAAATGACTTTTTCTAATGGTCATTGTTTTATAATAAAATTATCTGATTTTTTTGGGGTTTAGATAATATAAAGATTCATGTAGTTAAAACTTTTTTTTTCTCTTTAAAAATAAACATGTAGTTAAAGTTAAGTGTCATTTTCCGCAATCTGTACGATCAAATTGACAGGAAAAACAGAATCGTATCGAGATTGCTGACATTGAAGTTAGTTATTCAGTTCAATCACAAGCTTTTTACTTCTACTGAATATATCACTTAAGAGAATATCTTTGCAGCATAATATGAACAAACTCAGATCTTGATATGATTTTCAGAGAGATCATGTAATTAGTTAACTTACTATAGTTGAAATATGGTCGATTTATTAAAATAATCATAATGATCATGATAAAACATTAATATATGATAGAGATAATTCGAATATTAACTTTACATTTGAGATATTCGAATCATGTAGGAGCTAGTAGTACTCATGAAGCAAGATGAACAATATCAAATATATCAAATATATCTAATATCGTCATCATATTGCAAGTTCTAGTGATGAGTTATCTTATTATATATAATTCATCATATTATTACTAAGCTACTAAGCTAAGCTACCCGTAGCTAGAGTAGTAACATAGCAATACATGTATTACGTGTGGGTCGTCGATCGACGGAATACACTAAAATTCAAAGTTCTGAACCTCATTTTTATTTCAACTTTAAGAAAGTTGATTTTTTTGTACGATGATCAATTGTGTTAATTTCCAATCCGACGGCTTAGCACAGTCGGCCATAGTATAACGTCAACGACGACGACGTCGTGATCATCGATCTCATGATCATAAAATACGACGTCGTAAATATATTATATATAACTCGGTCAACCTATAAGCTAGATGGTCGACCAGCTACTAGATGTATATTATTATTATTACCATATTTATAACATATATATATTAATTATAAACGTCGCTTGCTGCAGTACTATACGTCTTATAATCAAATTATATAAATGTAAAAACATATATATATTGAGTCAGCTACTACCCAACTTTCAAAAAAAGTTAGCAAAATTGATAAACTTATAACGAGATTTTGAAAGCTTTAGCAAAAGTTTACAAAATCTTTTCTGTTTTGAGCATGAGTTTATTAAGCTCATTATTTGAGGTGCTAAAATGGATAATTTTAGTAAAAACCAATAAATACGCAATTTCCTTATAATTGGAATAAAAAAGGGAAGTAAGGTCTCACACAAAAAGCTCTAAGTATCTCTTCAGCTATGTAATGATAATACTGAAGTTTCCATTCAATGCGTATAAAAATTTGGAACACTTTAAAAATAACCATTTCAGGCGAAAAAAACATAAATTATTTTCAAGCTCCGAGAGCTCCTTTAACTATGGTGAACCCTGAGATTCAATTCCGGCTAATGTGATTTCGCCAACATTGGGACACCAATGGCCATACTAAATTTTGTGTTCAAATTTTGTAAAATTTGACCACCTAAATTTTTGACATACATAATTGGATAGTTTCGAGTTTCGAGTCATAATTTCTAGTTTATTACTCTTCAAAGACAGAATTTATCGTATCATAGTATTAATCATCGTATTTAATAGCATATACTACAATCACTAATACCAAACACATGTAGTTACTAAACCATTGGTTAGAAAAAGTCTATTTTTTACCTTGGTTAGCAACAGCAGCAGCACCGGCAGCAGCAGCTTCTGGATCTAAGTAATAAGCTGGTTTAGTTGGATTTAGTTCAGCATCTAAGTCATAAACTAATGGGATACCAGTTGGGATGTTTAAGTTAGCAATGTCTTGATCAGAGATGTTATCTAAATGTTTAACTAAAGCTCTTAAAGAATTACCATGAGCCGCAACAATAACGGTTTTACCTTCTAATAATTCTTTAGCAATGTTGTCTTGCCAGTATGGTAATAATCTGTCAATGACTAATTTTAAGGATTCAGTTTGTGGTAAAACATTTGGGTCAATTAATTTATATCTTTCATCACCTTTTTGAGAGAATTTAGAGTCCGCTTCAATTGGTGGTGGTGGGATATCAAAAGATCTTCTCCAAGTTTTGAATTGTTCTTCACCATAAGTAGCCAAAGTTTCAGCTTTATCTTTACCTTGTAAAGCACCGTAATGACGTTCGTTTAATCTCCATGATCTTTGAACATCAATGTAAGAGAAACCAGCGTTTTCTAAAGCTAAGTTAGCAGTTTGGATAGCTCTGGTTAGTTTAGAAGTGAATAGAATATCTGGTTTTAAACCTGATTCTTTTAATAAGACACCAGCTCTTTTGGCTTCTTCAATACCTTTTTCAGATAAAGTAACATCAACCCAACCAGTGAATAAGTTCTTTTCATTCCATTCGGATTGACCGTGTCTAACTAAGATTAATTTTGGCATTGTGTTTTGATATATCAATTGATGATGTACTTAGAATAAAGATAAAATAGAAATCAATACTTTTTTTTTGGAAGCTCACCTGGTACAACAAATTCAATTCATGATATTGTCATTCTCTCCGCGAAAATTCCCCTTTCCATCCCGAGCCAGCAACAGATGGTCAGTTAGCCTGAAAAGTCCGGGGAAGGTCACCCGGATCTTACCTAAATAGTGACTAAGAGATTACGTAACAAAATTTAACCTCAAAGAATGTTTGGCACTAAATTGATCGAGTGCTCTACTGTGGTTGCTGGAATATCTGGACCCGATTGAATGCCACCTACTAATACTCTTATACTATCAGGAATCAAATCTGATCTCCTGAATGATCCACAACACATTAAAGATTTACAGCAGACAATCATAAAGAAAATTGAAAGTTCTGATACAATACAATTCATAATACTTCAATCATTAAAGCGAATAATTTTGATATTTGATAATAAGCCATCAGCAATTAAGATTCACACGCTATTCAAAAATGATCCAAATATCCCATTCAAGGTAGGATATTCATTAAAAGATTACAATGATAACATTCAAGATAATTATTTAGAATTACCTAACAACAGTAGAATGTTTTTGATTTCACCTCCTGCATCTCCACCCCCAGGTTTCGATTATGATCAAGAAGAAGAAGAGCCAAATAAATCACAAATATACACACATGATGAGATTAAGGAATCGTTACTGAAATATAATAAACAATCAAACGAATTGTTGGAAAAAAATGAACAGAAATCATCAATTGAAGATAATCCAGCTAATTGGTCAGAGTTTCAAGAAGATGGGATCATTTTGAATGATAATACCACGAAAAGTAATTCTCCAAAGATTGTACTGCACCCAATAAAGGGAAATAATGATCATTTAATCAAACATGCAATTGAAAGTTTTAGAACGAGTTTACCATCAAAGTCAATATTTGATGAATTATCAGATAATGAATACGATGAATATGATGAATATTAATACAATGAATGAAAATGATCATGATTTAGCAACTACAAAATGTATCTTAGATTAAATGGAAACAATATATTATTAAAAAAGTGTGATAAAATTTAGAATATCACAACTACATAGAAGGAAGTAGATATTTTTTATTCAATTAAGAATATCATGCAATTTAAAAAGAAAGGAGTCGATGTTGACTCATATTAGCAAGCCTTTCAAGAACTCAATTATATTAAAAGTGAATAACACGTTGTTTTGTAGAATCCATTTAAAATAAGTAAAAAAAAGGTAAAAAATTTAAAGCAACAACATAACAGAATGGGCATAATATCAAAAAACAGATGAACATTCAAATTATAATAAATTATTTCCTATTAATATATCAATTATTTCATGTTAAAAATGAAATATATCAAAAAGTAAACCAAATAAACAAGTGTAAAATAATAAAAAGATAATAATTAAAGAGTCATAAATGTGTAAGGAATAAACCAAAAATAAATAATAGAAACGATGTATGCAAAAATAGTGAATGACGAAGAATAATATTGAAAAATAGGCCAAAAATGTAAGAGGAACAAACCATATAGAATAATAACAGAACAAAAAAAAACACAAAAACCACACCAGAATGAAGAATCATGAAAGATCATGAGTAATTGAACTGAATAAAAGGAAATAATAACTATTTATAAGAAAAAACACAAATATGAATCTTGCGTTTTGTTTTTAATAATTTGAAACTTGATAACTAGTCAAATTACTATTGGTATTATTCCCAGTATTTGATTCCAGTTCAATTTGTTTGAAAGTTAGATTAACCAGTTTTGTAACAGCAGTAACGTCAGCATCAATGTTTTCCAATTCTTTAAGAATTTTTTGTTTGACTAGATTATATTGAAATCTTTGACCTTGATAAAATTGTAAAGGATCTAACGGCGATTGATCTAAATTTGATTCAGTAGTGGAACTACCTTGAAATCCACCTTGATGAGAAAATGAATATGAGCCGTAATTAGTTTGATTTCCATTAAATCCTAAAATTGGTTGAGATTGAGGAATGTTTGGCAATGATTGAGTTTGTTGAGGTTGAGGTTGAGGTTGAGGAGTTTGAATGGGATGAGGCTCTGAAGTAGCAGCTTGAGTCTCAGCAAATGAATTCACTGGACTCCCTGGCTTGGTTGGTTGACTTCCATAGATGTAAGAAGGATAAGGAGGTTGTGGTCTTCCAACTAATGGTGGTATTGGTTGAAATGGAGCAGCTGAAACTGGAACATTACCTTGTGAATTTTGTCCAAAGTAAAGTGATGGTCTTTGCTGATAATTGTTAAGTTGCCAATCTGGATTTGGGTTTGAAAATGAACCTGTTGGATGATTAACAAAACCTGAATTTGGAGCATATGGATTCATTTGGTCAACATTAGATTGATAACTAAATCCATTTTCTGACTGACTTGGATATGGGAATCTTGGATGAACTGGATCTAAATTAGTGATCGAAGCTTGTGGCTGAGGATATGGAAAAATTTGAGATGAATTGTTTTCAGAATCAGGCTGATAAGATGATTCATTTGGAGTTGAATCATTTGAAGTTTTGAAACCTCTATCAGATCTTAGTTTTTTTCTTTGTAAGAATTCAGATCTATAATATTCAGATAGTGTTGTCGTTGGATTAATCATTAATTTATCATTATGTCTTTCTAAAAATCTATCAATCCAATTCTTACCAACTTTAAAGAAAGTTTCACCTTCAGCTGGAGCTCTATCTTTATACTTTTCTTTCAAAACATTTTCACAAATATTGAGGATCTCTTTTTTTGGAGGAATTTGTTCCGAATTTTGTAACATTGTTTGGATTTTAGCAAGGATTAGATTCTCTTCATCATTTGTGAATTTTTGTTGTTTTTCATGACTGTTCCTTGTATTCTTGAAACCATGGATCCTTCTTGATAATGTAGTTCTACTAACTCTGTATTTGTTAGCTATTGAATTAATTGATGCAGATTTGTTATCAGTAGCTTCAGCTACAGCTAGTCTAAATCTTTCTTCACGTTCATTATATTGTTTTAATTTTTGATCAATGAAGACACTTGCAGCTGGAGGTTGATATAAAGCAACTTCTGATGGCATTTGATTACTGGAACCACCAGGTCCTGACTGTTGTGGGGGCAATGTATATGATATTTTGAATATTTAAATGAAGAGTTTTGTTTTGAATTAATTTGCAAGTTTATTTGACGATGAGTGATTGCTGAGTATTGACACAGATAATCAAGTGAATATATTGCAATAGTGTAAGCACGGACACACTTAGAAGTATTAGGAATTTATAACACTAATAAATTATGATATTAAAATTGTTGGTTGATGAGAGTTAAAACTGGGGTTTTTTGAAAAAAAAATAGAGTAAGCGTATTTGTTTTTATATAACATTTGAATATTGGTCAAAACTTAGTAATAGAAATAATTCAGAAAATCTGAGAACAGGAAGATTTACAGTAAATTTATGCAGAATCAGAGGTTAACAACCGAATCGGGTTCCACACGAAGACAGTTAACCCGGCTCGAGGCAATTATATCCAATTGAACTCTGAATATTGGACTTTGACTAGTGTATTTCGAACGGGATATTGATCTGAGACCATGTTCTTCATATTCCTCTCAAACTCATGTGTTTTCAATTGTTTTTTCCACTATTTAATAGTACAAAATCTATGTAAAAATACCTTTTTGTTAGCCAGCATGATCACAGCTAACACCTTCAGCTTGTCCATTTTTAATTAAAGATGGGCCCACAATTAGTTTATGCTCGCATCCTTATGCAGCTAAACTGCGCATGGTGACATTTGCATAAAGATACAGAAAGCTGTACTACGAATTTAGACAATTGTCTCAACTTTAACAAGCAGTAAACTAGATGGTTGATTTATTTACAAACGTCTAGAATTTTCCAAAAATAAGTTATAACGTGATTATATAGATCTATCAACTAAATCAGTTGACTGAACGGGATTTCAAAACTTCTTCAAGGCACAGAATATAATAGAGTTCTAGAGAGATTCGGTTTCAACACTCATGATTCATCGGGTGTGTAAGGAAGCGTTACTACAGTGATTTGATTAGTTTTAAGATTTGTATTGTTCGTTAGAGAATTGCAGAATTATCAGTGTTCAAACTTCATGCAGAGAAAAAAAAGCTGTATATAGTATAGAAACTAGATATAATTAATGCTAGAGTCGGGCTTAATCTGCTAAAAAAAGATGCTTCATGATCCCAAACTTATTTATTCGAATTCACGATATAAAGCGCGTATCTTGATCTAATTCTATATATATATATATATATATAACATCAGTTATTCGGGAGTCGTGACTTCTCTACGCTAGTTCTTTCAACCGATAGTTCTTTCAACCGATAGATTCGCGCTATAACTAGACTCGGACTAGCTCGTGTCGGGGTCAGGACTCAGGACTCAGCTTTATAAGCTATAATCCTGTCTGATTGTCAAACTAAAGTTATTTTAAGAAAAATTAGTACTAAAATAACGGTAAACAGGCATATGTATTTTGTAAACGGGATATAAATTATTCAAGCTGATATCATTTCAGAATTCAGATCATCTTTTATTATAATGATGTCTACTCTCAGTATTTGGCGCGCGCTAATTGTACTAGTAGATGTGACGAATGTACTATTGTTTCAAGTAGGATCAATGTGACACAATGGACTTTTTGAGGTAAAAATATGGTACAAGGCGATTATGGATTTACCGAATATATCCATGTAATTATCTTTGATATTTAGTGGGAAGATAATGAGCTCAGTGTGTTATATGATATAAAGAGCTAAGTTTTAAGTATAGAAACACTTGAGTAGGTACTAGGACTAGGAGTTGATTAGATAACAAATCCTTCTTTGCAGCTCGGGATATCTTATATTTAAGGTACCTCTTTAATCCTTTGACTGTTGAAACTTGACAGAATTTTGAGAAATATTACATATCGTTGTGATTACTCTAGTCACTAGTGAACTGCTAATAAATCGGAAATCTGAGAAGCCTAAATGTACGGTTTTTGAGAATAACGTATATACTATAATATATATATACAGTTAAGGAACAATTGGTGAATGCAATAATGCACAAACAAAGAAAATAAAGGCATGAAGTTGTGAATTTATTAGGTATACGAACTTCGAAGTTCGAACTATTAAGTGTGACTTGTCCAACACTAACAGCGTACTAAACTTGATTATTCCGCCGATTTAGCTCCCGAAGAATTACCTTAAGGCTCAAGCCTCAGATCCAGACTAATAATTGCCGCTCCAAGTGTTGAAACTTGAAAACTTGAAAGATAACTAGTGAAATCATAAATGTATAATGAATCGAATACAATATTAGGAGCAGTTGTAAAATTTTTTTGTGACCTTTTAAGTTGAACTCTTTATAAAACCAATCCAGTTAACTATAACTTCTTCTATTAATATATTATGTATCATGTATTATGATCTATTTTTTTCTATCATAGATAATCATATATTGTTCATTAAATTTGTCTATGCAATCTTATACTCCATCTCTTTCTGGCTTGTATTTGATACACCTCTATGATCTATTCATCCTTACATAGAATTATAAAAAACAGTTTATTAATGAGCAAGAGTAAGTAAGTGATTAACACAATATTAGCAACCTTGATCACTGAAGATGAGAATTAACTCTAAAAGTAAGTATGAAAGCCTTGAAGTACAAACTCTTAAGTAGTTTCATACCGAAAACAAGAAAGATTTAATCAATCCCAACACTTTTTTAATATATCATTGCATTTAATGAGCCTATACTTATTCTAATCAAAATTCAATTGATACTCCAGAGACCAGGACCCAGATTCTACTCCGCCAGATATAATCTTAACATTAGTAATTTAGGTGAAAATAGTGATGACTTGTAACGTATATATATATATATACTAGATGATTCTCTAAAATGGGCGATAATATGACGTTACAGCAACAAAAGCTTTATATAATGAGGTATTAATGGTATTGTCTCTACTATGTAGTATTAAAGTTGGCTATTGATGTGTTTTTCTTACCTATATTTCTATGGATCTAAAGTTAGATGTTTTTATATCTGTAATAATTATAAAAGATAGTTTTTCCATTGGCTAAAATCTACAAATTTTGTAAATGTTATTGATATTAAAATATTGATGTACCAGACAGTAGATACTAGATACGCTACATACTACAGAATCCAGAGTCAACAGTCCAGACTCCAGGCAAATTTTTTGAGTTCTCTTGATTTTAAACCGGTATGTATAAGTAATAGGAAGAATATTAAATAAGTTTTTAACGAGAAAAAAGGTATAAATATTTATGCATTCTCTTGCAGCCCACTGAAATAGATCGTAAGCGGCAAGATGCAGGAAAAATAAGTTTGAAGAACAGTTTGGATTATAATCGAATTAGTTTACAAATACCGGGCCATATATGATGAGCAATCCTCCAGACTCCAGGTATATACTACTTTCACTTCGGTAACATCGCTATTCACTATGTTAGTATAAATAAATATAGAAAAAGTTCTGAGAGTTCTGTGTTTATATCTGTCGTCTGGACAGCCTATAAACTAATAGATCTATTGTGAATAATAATAGGTAAGTTGTATTGTACTAACCAGTCTCTGTAAAAAAACGCCAGTAATCACTTTAATTGACTGTAAGTTTAGAAGTAATTATTTAATAAAAGTTTAGCTCGACAATAAAACGTATAGTTAGTAAAAGGGATTGAAATTTGAATAAAGACTATATAAATGAAGCAAAGAAATTGATAAAATAATCTAATTTCTTATAAGCAAGTAAGCAAATTGGGATAAGTCCGTAAATCTGAGATATCACAGATAATATAATTCAATTATCTATTTATCTTCTACTCTTTGTTATGTTTTTCCTTAACACAGTTCCCTTCATAGATTTTCAATAGAAAACTCAGCTTGCATTTTAATTAAGAGATTGAGCTTCTAGGGATTATTGTATTTTTTAGCCTAAGTAAGATTTTCCAAAAGACAGTTATAATTAGTATAATAAAGGATAGTATAGTGTACTAAGTAGATTAATACAGCTTACAAAACCCAATCGTGATGTTCATGGTTCAATTACTTTCAAAGTTCAAACCCCCCAAAAGAAATGATAATTGGAATTTTAGCTATATAAACTAATGCAGAGAATAAGTATGGTCTTATATTAGGTCTTACATTGCTGCTGTTTGAATAAGAACATTTAGGGAATAAGATTTTGCAATTATACCTTATGGTAAAAATTAGATTCATGTTCTGTGAAATGGATCAACAATTTTGTGTTATGGATACTTGCTAATTCCGCAAGAATTAGTAGTAAATACTAAATTGTAATCAGTGAACACTAGCTAGAGAGTGTCACCATAAGTTATTGAACATTAACATTTTGAAGTTTGGCCAGCGTGGATGAGCTATAGTAAATTGAATGGACGAGAAGAACGCGTCAATAGCCAATTTTAGTACTACAGATAGTACTATTAATACTTCCGCTAGATCGACTTCTTCTAGCCCTCGCTCGTGCAACGTTATATCAACCCATTCTAGAGAATCATATATGTGATATAGGTTATAAAATAATCCACTGCTAGCTTAAAATTTCGCTGATCTCTATTTAATGCCTTAAAAGAAGTTAGAACTTAGAGGTTGACCGTTGGGCCATTGGGCAACTGGAATATCGAATTTCAGCTTACTACTAAATTTGTAGAAGTGGACAACCGATAAGTGGAGTTTGAAGTTTGAAGTTTGGGCTTTGATCGGATAATTCGAGAATCGAGATCGAGATCTAATTTAAAATTGTTAGTTATCTATGTGACATCTCTAGAGTGTAGAGTTGTTCAGTCGTAAATTATTCATAAATTAGAAGACAATTGGGTGACATTTGATTTAATCGATTCTAAATTCTGAATGAATTCAGTTGATAGTCAAATTTCAATACAAGTGTGCTATAACAGGGATAATGTACTTTTTGGAGCATTTTAAGTTTTAACCCGTTGAAAGTCATCAACCCCTGATGGTTTTATATTGTTTATCATTTTTGAGTCGTCTTATATATATTTCCAAGAAATATATCGCTTATAGGAAAACTGATACTGTGGAGCCTAGACTGTACATATAGATCGATATATGTATCTAGTTTTAAGATCAAGTGAAGGGATTATAGATATGAGAGTGATCGTCCATACTATAATCCAATAAATTCATGAGCAAAATAATGATAACTTGTTATTTCAGCTAATCGGTTTGGTATATATGTACTACCTGATATAATCATATGCTTTCAAAAATAGCTCTTGAATTAAAGTTGACGTGAAAATATCATATATTGAAATCTTTAATCAGATCAAAATCTACATTTCTCTAGGCGCTAGCTGATTGTACTAGTATAATTCAATTTACGGTATTTCTTATTTTTTTAACCTAAGATTTTAGTTTTTTAACCCATAAAACCTTATAAAACTTTATAAAACATATAAGCCCTTCATGAAGATAAATTCAAATGCTAGTTAAGGGTTTTATTTGATTGTTTTCACAATGTGAATTTGATTACTACATGTCACATTGATATAGGGTCTTCAATCCATTAAGTTTAGTCTGAATATATACGATTTACACAGTGAATTTGATAATTAGATTTTGGAACACAAAACCTAGTAGTAAGTTTATAGAAGTGTTTGTCGTATACTTCCGAGAACAATAAAGCTGAAGGTTGAGGTAAGTATGTTTGAGTAATTTTGGAGGTTACTAGACCTGATTTGTTGAGCAACTATCTATTGTTCACCATTAAATAATAATCAGAGTATACAGTTAACAAGGGAATCTTTTAATATACATCTAGTTCAATTATACATAATTTAATAGAAAACCAATGGGTTAAATAAATACTAAATATCTATTTCTTTGATGGTTTAGTGATTTTATCGATATTTTTTGCAATAGTTTTCTTATCATTTGATTGTTTTATTGACTTGGGACCATTGATCTTAGCTGCTAAGATTTCAGGAATATCAGTTTCTTGAGCGATTTCTAATAATGCTTTTTCATAAGAATCAACTTCAACATCTTGATCAATTGAATCAATATGAATTTTTTCTAATGGAGTTTCCTTTTTATCTTCAACAACTAAATCAGCATCAGTGTAAATGATTTCAGTTTCAAATAATGGTAATGCTGGTGATTCCTTCGATTTGATATAAATGTTCATGATTTCATAATCATGGAAATGATTCAAGACTTGGTTTAGGACATTTTCATTTAATAATGAAAGTTCACCTAATGAAAACTCTAATGATCTTGTTTGTGGTAATCTATATACGAATGAATTTAAGACTTTTTCAGTTTCTCTCTTCAATGCATCAATTGAAAATTTGTTAATGTTAATAGAGATTGGGATTTTAGATGACGGAAAGAATGGTTTACCTAATAGTTTAGGTAATGAAATAATAGAACCTGGATCAGCTAAGAAGATATCATATTTTGAAGCTAATTCTCTTCTTTTTTCAAATTGTTTATAAGTTGTTTTTAGTTCACTCATTGGAATGAATTCAGATATCAAACCATTCAAGTCAGATTCTTCAATTTTTTCTAACAATTCTTTGGAGATAAGTTGATCTCTAACGATTAATGCAATTGATGGATTTTCAGTATTTTTTGGTTTATTAACGATTTTAATTAATCTTTGTTTAAAATTTGGTCTTTCTGAGAATTTTTTCTTTTGGGTTAAGATTAATTTGATCTTTGAAGCATCATCATTATCCAATAAAGTAGTCTTTTCATCGCTTGATTTATTAATATATTCTTGTAACTGTTTTAAAGCAGATCTAAGTTTCTTTTTATCAACATATTTATTTTGAACTTCTGGAGCAACATCTGGTTTTTGGTTTGCTTTCAAAGTAACATTAAGATCTTCAATTTCAATTGGTTTGACAACTTTAGCTTGTTTGGCAGCAGCAGCTTTACTAACTTTTTTAGGTGCTTCAGATTCTTTAGTAGCTTTAGCTGATTTAGCAGTTTTAGTTTGTTTGGCAGCGGATTTGATAGTTTTCTTAACCGCTGGTTTAGCAACTGGTTTAGTGACTTTGGCACCTTTAGTAGTAGCTTTCTTTGGAGCCATTTTGTGTATAAATTTAAATTATTTCAAATAAATTTCAAGCTCATCGCAAAATCCAAAATAAAATTTTATAAAAATGAAAAATATTCTTCTAGCAGTGTGGCCCGAACCGAGAATCACGTGATTTCCGCATGACAGAAAAGCTGCTCCGGGTGACCTTAAAAGAAATCTGATTTCTTCAAAAATTTGAGTTTTACAATTTATAGAGATAAATCTAATTTATTCAATAGCATTAATTTATAGGAATGGTGAGCATATTCGCACAGTTAATACCCAATTAGTATAATTTCTAACACAAAAATCAGGGTAAAAAGAAATCATCCAGAAAACCAGTGAAAAAAGTGGTTCAAAAATTAGATACCTCATTCAATTGTTTATTCTGTAATCATGAGAAATCAATTGTTTGTACATTAGATAAAAAGAATAATCTAGGGACTTTATATTGCAAGATATGTGGTCAAAGTTTTCAAACTACGATAAATGCATTGAGTAAACCCGTTGATGTATATACTGATTGGTATGATGCTGCTGAAGAGGTAAATAATGGTGATGGTAAAGGTTCTGATGAAGATGATGAAGATGATGAAGGATATGGTGAGGACTCAGAAAGAAGAAAAGACAACAAGTTCATTGACGACGATGACGATGATGAAGATGATAATGAATACAGTGATTCTTAAGACAAATATATAATGTATAACTAATTTGTACAATTAAAATAATGAAAAGTATGAGATAAAGATAATAATGCAAGATAATTTTCCTACAACTCCAAATTTTAATGCACAATAGAATTCAAATATTCTAAATAAATTGAAATAAATATAAATTTTTCTATAGAAGCAACACACCTATGAGTATGTATATCACTTCTCTCATTTTTTCATTTTTTTTCTTTTTCTCTTAAATGTGTAATATTAATATTTGATAATATATGTACATTTTATCAATCTAAAATGAATCATATACTTTATTTGTAAAAAAACAACATGAAAATATCCTTTCTTTACTCCCATAAACAACATTATTAATCTAATAATATAAAACTAAAAAACAATACAAAATAATAATAATAATAATAATAAAAAGTTAATAAATTATTACTATCTTTAATTGTGGTGTGGAACGTTAACTAATTCTGGGAATAATTCTTCTTTTAAGGTGATACCTAATTCGGCTCTGACATCTTTTAATTCTTCTAAGTAAGCATTGTATTGATCAACGTTTTCAACTTTGTATTTCAAACCTTCAAAGACTCTGACTGCAGTGGCATAATCATTGACTCTTCTAGAAGCTCTTAAAGCTCTTTCGATAACTGATGGAGATGGAACTAAATCGTATGAGAAAGCGTTGTTTAAGACACGTTGAACTTCAAAAAGATCGTAAGCTTGATCGAATTCTTTTTCAAATCTAGCTGTGAATTCTTCGAAGGTTTCTTCATGGTGATCAGAGTAGTTTCTGATAGAAGCAACTCTGGTTGGCATCAATCTTAAAGCAGATGGACGAGTGATTGAGACAGCTGATTGTCTGATAGCTGGGGTTTTTAAAACTGATCTGAACATTGTAAATATAGTTTAATTTGGAATTTGAAACAAAAAATTGGGATAAAAGAAACAAATAAAAAAATTCAAGTGAAGCAATTAGACCGAATGAATAGTTTTGAAGGATTGATTCTTTCTTAATGACTTTGAGAAGTTAATTTATAATAAATTTAACAAAGAATTTAATTGTTTTTACTTAGTTTGAATCGTTTGATTTTTTTCACTTAAAATTTTGACTTTTTTTTTCTCTCCCAAAATTTTTGAAGTCAAAATTATTGGATGAAAAAGCAAAATTTCATTGGCTGAGAGGATTTATTTCCGGGGTGGAGTCACGTGAAGTAGTCGGATTTCAGTCTCTACTGAGATAATTGGAATATTTAATGTGGATGGGACATTAGAGGGTGAAATAAGGGAGTGTGATTGGTGGCAATTCATCAGCGTTATATAGTTCTTCTTTGTTTTACTTAATTTGCTCTTTTTACCCATTAAGTCTTGATTATTTGGTATTTTATGTTCGTTGCTACGGTTATAACTTATTATCATATCAATAAAGTGAGTAAATTAATTCATTTTATTATGAGGATTTATGACGATAGAAATAGGCATGTATAATATATATTAAGACAGAAATAGTAATAAATAAATAAATAAATAAATAAATAAATAAATAATAAAAATTAGTTAGTAAACTACAAGAGGACTCTTATATTCCCCTCCAAGAATATCTCTAATAACACAATCAGAAACTCCACTAGCAGAACACATCGATTTATAATACTGCAATCTTTCAGTCTCCTTCAATCTTGAGCCATTTCTTAATCTGATATTATAAACTAGGTTCCTTAATAATTCGATTGATAATAATTTATAATTAATTTCACCAGATTCAAATAACATTCTTAATTCTCTTTTATCTTTATTCCTTAATGTGAAATCATCGTAATTTATCAATTTTTGTAACTTCATAAGGTATTGTAACTGAATTGGACTGATTACTTTACTGAGTTTATTGAAGTTTATTGGATCATGATGATTTCTTGAAATTAATCTACATTCCAAGATAGTGGTAATTGCAAATGGATTTAAAATCTTGGTTTGAATATACTCTGATGTTTTCATTTTCCCATCTTTTATTAACGATCGTATGATTAATATATTTAATTCATTGTAGATATCTTCTTGATCTTTGAAACTTTTCAAAATTGAAATTATAGTGTTCGGACGCTTGATGAATTTTGTTGAGATAAATGAAGATAATTTCCAAATATCAATCTTTGATTGTGAAAATAATGAGATTATTAGTTCTTGCGAGGTGTTATTTTTCAAATAATACAACATTTTCAAATAATTGAAATCTAATGCAACTGCCATTGAATTAATGATGTTGATTTTTTGTGATTCGTTGAATTTAGATAATAGTTTATTCAATCTTTCAATATGTTTAAACTCAAAAAAAACACCAGAATCAACAATCTTCATGAACTTCTCATATCGAGATTCCGAAGTCAAGGATTTATCAACAGTCAATACCTTCATACAATAATCAATGAATTCAAATCTTGAATCATCATTTGTATAACATTCATAAATCTTATTAAAATCATTTATATTAATTGATGAAAGTGCAATGATTCCAACTAATTTCAGATCAAAAGCATTATGATTGACCAATTCACTATTTTGTAAAATTAGATCTAACCCTGATTTCATTTGATTCTTTTTAATCAATTTGTAAAGCAGTTGATTTTTAAACAAGTAATTAGGTCCCATGGTTGTTGAATCTAATACATTTAGTAGTTCCGCTGAGTTTTTGGAGTTAAGGATGCTTGAGATTGAAGTTGCGTCGATTTCCTGAAGTGGATAATTCTTTAAAGTTGATGATATTAATTCAAATAATGGATTGATATTTGAATTTGAATATTTCTGTATAATTCTATAAAAGAATCCATCATATAGATAAATCATGTTATTATTGAGCAATTGAAATGATGTATCCAGTTCACCTTGTGATATCAACTCCAAGGTTATAGAAAGTGTAACGGATGGTGATAAATTTGGGCGATTAGATAGCTCTTTCAATTCTAAGGTATTTAACTTTGAAACACTCACTTGTTGTTTGATATCATTAATTAATCTAACCGTTGAGTCAAAATTCCCAAAATTCAAAAATTGTAAAGCATGGATGAACTCTGTTTCATCTTTAAGCAAAACAAACAATTCTTTTGAGATATCAGATTGACCAAAATATAAATCATGCTGAGATTCCAAAGTTTTAAAGATAATCTTATTGAAATCTTGGAAATTTTCAACTCTATTCCTATACAGGTAAGCCAAAATCTTAGCAACACCTCTGAAATTCTTCTGTGTTGTATAATATTCACAAATTTCAAGGATTGTATTAGTAGATAAATGATTTTTATAGATTTCGTAAATACTTTCGTCAAATGCTTTCTTCAACGTCATTTCAATCAACCCATGTCCCGTACTCAATGGCTTGTTCTCTTTCAAAATCAAATACAGTTTATAATGTGGATCACTCACTTTTTCCAATTTAGATTTCAATATTCCAGTACTCTTCAAAACAGGGATCTTGCTTCTCTTGTTCTTATCCCTTACAAAAATAGGATGTTTAGTGAATATCTCAGGCACTGGTGTATTAATGATTGACTCAGGCAGTATTGGAATATAGACATGACGAGTATTGGCATTAATAAGAGGAACAATAGGATGTGTTAAATGGAACGGTTCAATTATATTCGAATAATTTGAACTTGATAATGATAATTGTTTGGAAATGTTCCATCTTCTTTGGCCAAAACATCGATCTAACCTCGATATAGCACACCCTAAACGACTGGATCTGGCACTGACAGCAATATGTGCTCTGTTGAGCATCATAATCCACACTGAATCACAATTGATTGTTGATTCGTTAAAATGTGTCAAAGTTTCTAGAGGTCATGTGGGGCTTCACGCTTTTTGGTACGCACACACGCTGGAGATCTAAACTGTTTTAAGCGGGTCGTTGCCATAGTGAGATGAGTAATACCGATAACAATAATAGCAGTAAAATAAAAATCTTTTTGATGAATCTATTTTGGATGGAAGGAGAGTAGCGAGACACGAAGGCAGACGATACGGACTCAGTCCAGCCAGATCAGATAGATCTGGAGTCATTGTCACGATACTCCACTCATGTTTCAGACGATGAAGATTTCTTTCGATGGTGAAGATGACATAGAAAACATCAGTGAGTCACTATCATACTCTAGAAAATGGGTAGTTGCTCTGATCTTAGCCGTCACTTCAGTATGTGTTACTATGCTATCATCTGCTTGGAGTATGGCATCCACTCATATCATGGAACATTTCAACGTTTCTAGAGAAGTCACTGTTTTAGGAATAATATCATACATTTTTGGATTAGGCACTGGTCCATTATTCCTGAGTCCAATCTCTGAATTTTACGGAAGAAAATTGACATTTATATTGAGTTTATCGTTATGTTCATGCACTGAATTCTTAACTGCATTCTCACCTAACTTTGGTGCTTTATTATTTGGTAGATTTATGTCTGGTTTTTTTGGTAGTGCATTTTTATCAGTTGCAGGTGGTACATTTACTGATATTTTCAAAAAAAAATGAAATTGGTGTACCTATGTGCTTCTTTAGTCTAGCTCCATTTTGTGGGCCTGCACTAGGACCAATTTTAGGTGCTTTTGTTAATGATCAGCTTTATTGGAGATGGGTGTTTTATGTTATGTTAATGTTTAGTGGATTCATGTTAGTACTAATAATATTCTTAATTCCTGAAACTTATGTCCCTGTTTTATTGATTAAGAAAGCTAAAAAATGGAGAGTCCAAACAAAAGATGATAGATATTTTGCAAATTTAGAAATAATGAGATCTGAAAGATGAATCTTTATAACTTGTTCAACAACTCCTAAAAGACCGTTAATGTTATTGACTCATGATAAAATGACCATCGTTTTATGTTTTTATTCTGGTTTAATATTGGCTATTGTCTACATGTACTTCGTTGCCTTCCCATTCATATTTGGCAATGTTTTCAATTTTAGACCAACTGCTCAAGGTTTATCATTTTTAGGTTTATTAGGTATGCTTATTGGAGGTTCAACTTCTCCATTTTTCCAAAATTTATATAATGACAAATGCGAGAAATTAGGAAAAGGTAAATCTGAATATTGGTTATATCCAGCAATGATTGGTGCATTTGTTGCACCTATTGGACTATTCATATTTGCATTCACTGCATATCCTCATCTACATTGGATAGGTCCAATAATTGGAAGTGGATTCTCTGGAGCAAGAGTTGGGTTTATATTTCAGGGATTGTTTGGATACACAGGTGATGCATATAGAAAATACAGTGCGAGTGCAATGAGTTGTAATTCACTGATTAGAAGTTATATGCCTGGAATTTTTCCATTATTTGCTATTCAAATGTATGAGAGTAAAGTAGGAGTGAATTATTCAGGATTGTTGATTGCGTTGGTGATGTGTTTGGTGATTCCCTGTCCTTTTATATTTTTCATCAAGGGGGAGAAACTGAGGGCGGAGAGTGCGTATACTTGGACTGACGATGATTGAATTTATGTATAGAGAGAATTCTTGTATATAAAATTGTGTAGTGTTTTGAAAAATCTCATCGCCTAAAAAAAATCAAAACAAAAACAAACAAGTTTTATATAAACAGATCGAAAATTCATATAAAAAGTTCAAGTAATGTTCGGTTCTGAGAGCGAAAACAGACAGCAGAAGAAGACACCGAACAGTTTCTTCAAGCTGAAAACTCCACCTTTAAAAAGAACAAAATTAGCTCCAAACCAATCAACTCTAAACATGTTTGCCTCTAATAAAAGATCAACTTCGACTGTTGAGTTATCATTCAAATCAAACCCTTTAAATCCAAAATCAGACTCACAGATTAATAGATCAAACCCAATGGCTTCAGGTAAGATCCTTGAAAGAAGTCAAAGTGCCGGTTTAACTGGTTCGAAATATGAAACTATTAATCTGGATGATGATGATGACCTGATTGAAATTGGTACCGCTGAAGTAAAACGTTCATCTCTTTCTAAATTAGGATCACAATCAAGACCTATTAGTTTGGTATCTCAACGTTTTTCAATCAACAGAACCGGCAGTGAATTTAAAGGAGATGATTCAGATGCTGATCTATTCAAGGAAGCTAAAAAATGTACAAATTTAAAAAATTCAAAGCCAATTGGAACTTTCCTGACTGGTCCTTCTTCATCATCTAGAGTTGAAAATAAAAGTAAATTAGAAAGATTAACTGAAGAGAAAGCAAATTCAGAAAGACTTTCCGATCAAAATCAAAAAATTCTATCACAAGTTGGTTCATCTCAAATATCAAACAACAACAACAAAAGATCTAATCCATGGGGGTTACCAATAAGTTCTAAGAAAATCCCTAAAAAGAACCCAAGAGTCAATTCATCAGATGATAAGTCAATTAAATCATACTATGGTACAGTTAATTCAGAGTTTAAATTAAGTGATGAACAGAAGAAAGTTGTTGATCTGGTTGTCAAAGATGGTCAAAGTATTTTCTTTACAGGTAGTGCTGGTACTGGTAAATCTGTTATTTTAAGAGAATTAGTTACAAGATTAAAAATGAAACATGGTAATAATGCAGTTGGTGTTACTGCCTCCACAGGTTTAGCTGCATGTAATATTGGTGGTATTACAATTAATAAATTTGCAGGTGTTGGTATTGCTAAACAAAATGCTGAGGCTTTATTGAAAATGGTTAGTAAAAGAGATGAAGTTAAAGAACAATGGAAGAGATTAAAAGTTTTGATTATTGATGAAATTTCAATGTTGGATGGTTCATTTTTTGATAAAATTGAATATGTTGCAAGAAGAATAAGATATTCTAATGTCCCATTCGGTGGTATTCAAATTGTTTTAACTGGTGATTTTTTCCAATTGCCTCCAGTGCCTTCAAGAGATGGCCCACCAGTTAAATTTTGTTTTGAAGCTCACACCTGGTCTCAAGTTATTAAAAAGACTATTTTATTGAAACAAGTTTTTAGACAAAAAGATCCAATTTTTGCAAATTTACTAAATAATTTAAGAGTTGCAAATGTCAATGAAGAAATGGCCGAAGAATTTCAAAGACTAAATAGAGAAGTTTATTATGAAGATGGAATTGCACCAACCGAATTATTTCCAACAAGAAATGAAGTTGAAAATTCAAATAGAAGAACTCTAAATTCATTAACAGGTAAAGAAATGCAATTTACAGCACTGGATTCAGGAGAACCAAAGCAATTATATTTACTAGATAACACAATGGCACCAAAAGTTTTAGTGTTGAAAGAAGGTGCAAGTGTTATGATGTTGAAGAATAAATCAGATACTTTAGTCAATGGTTCAGTTGGTAAAGTCGTTTCATTCATGACAACAACTGGATATCAAAAAGTTTTATCAACGGTCCATGGATCTGAAGATAATATTGCTGAAAATTTCAAAATGTTTGCTAAATGTTATAGCAATGATAAAGTCCCAAAAGAAGTTGAAGAATTTGCAAGTAGGTCTTCAATGGACACAATTGAATTCATGAAACTGGCTTCTCATCTATTGAATGATAAAGATGAATTATTTCCAGTTGTTAGATTTATGAACGATGGTAGATCAGAATTTGTTCTCGTTATGAGGGAAGATTTCTTCGTTGGTAATGAAGGTGATAAGGACAGGTTAACGAGATCTCAACTTCCTTTGTTATTATCATGGGCATTGTCTATCCATAAGTCACAAGGTCAAACACTAGATAGAGTGAAGGTTGATTTAACTAAAATTTTTGAAGCTGGTCAAGTATATACCGCATTATCAAGAGCTACTTCAAGAGATAGATTGCAAGTGATAAATTTCAAAAACTCTAAGATTCACGCACATGATAAAGTGAAAGAATTCTACGAGAAGTTAGAAAGTTATTAATAAATATAAACAGCCACTAAAAACTGTAGAGATTCAACTAAGAAGAGGTTTTTGTGGTTTGTGCATCAACCGATACCACAAGTGACAAGCCTATAAAAATAGAATTGATTGGGTGGAAAAAAGAGGATTTTGGCACGTTTAAATACTCAAAACATAATCAATTCGTTCTGAATTCACTCAATTCTGTTTCTTTTTGGCCAATTGAATCAATTTTTTTCTTGTTGATTTCTACAGTAAAATTTTCTTACAATTTTCCCTCTCAACTATTTTTAGCAGTACAAAAAAAAACAAAATATAAAACGATTTTAAGAAAATTTATAAAAGTGACCCAACTTCCATTTCTTTGCTTCAAATCCCACACAATCCAATAATGGCCGAACCAGAACGTCAAACATTCAACGTGTTCCACCAGGAGTTCACAATCGATAAGCGTTTCCAAATAATAAAGGAATTGGGCCACGGTGCTTATGGGATCGTGTGTTCTGCAAGATATTCTGAAACTCCAGACGTTAATGTTGCAATCAAGAAAGTCACCAATATCTTCAGCAAGAAGATCCTATGTAAGAGAGCATTAAGAGAGCTCAAACTATTAAGACATTTCAGAGGTCATAAAAATATCACATGTTTATACGATTTAGATATTGTTAATAAAGAAAAATTCAATGAAGTATACCTTTATGAAGAATTAATGGAATGTGATATGCATCAAATCATTAGATCTGGTCAACCATTAACTGATGCTCACTACCAAAGTTTCATCTACCAAATCCTTTGTGGATTAAAATATATTCATAGTGCTGATGTTTTGCATAGGGATTTAAAACCAGGTAATCTATTAGTTAATGCAGATTGTGAATTAAAAATTTGTGATTTTGGATTAGCTAGAGGTTATTCATCAATTCCTGAAAAGAATGCAGGCTTCTTAACTGAATACGTTGCAACCAGATGGTATAGAGCTCCTGAAATCATGCTAAGCTTCCAAAGTTATACTAAAGCAATTGATCTTTGGTCAGTGGGTTGTATACTAGCTGAGTTATTAGGTAGTAAACCTATCTTTAAAGGTAAAGATTACGTTGATCAATTGAATCAAATCTTACATATTATTGGTACACCGCCTGAAGAAACTTTAACAAGAATTGGATCACAAAGAGCTCAAAATTATGTTAGATCATTACCATATATGCCAAAAATCCCATTTGTTAAATTATACCCAAACGCAAATCCAGATGCTTTAGATTTATTAGATAGAATGTTATGTCTGGATCCAGAAGAAAGAATCACAGTTGAACAAGCTTTAGAACATCCATATTTAAAAGTTTGGCATGATCCAACAGATGAACCAGATTGTAGTTCTAAATTTGAATTCACCTTTGAAGAAGTTGATGATATAGATACAATGAGACAAATGATATTAGATGAAGTTGCAAGTTTTAGAGAATTTGTAAGAAGACCAATTGAAGAGCAACAATTAGATTTGGCAAATCAAACTAATATTGAATATCAAAAACAACAAGAACAAGAACAATACCAACAAGAACTTGCACAAAGAAAAATCCAACAGCAGTTTGAACAACAACAACAACAACAACAACAACAAATTTTAGAACAGCAACAACAGCAACAACAGCAACAACAAATTCTAGAACAACAACAATTTGAACAACAACAATTATATGAATCTAATGTTCAATTAGGAATTCCTCAACAAAATGAATTTACTCAAGATTTACCACCAAGACCACAAGAAAATATTCACTATCATGATAATAACAATGATATTTTCCTGATGGGGGATTTAGAACAAGAATTAGAATTTGGATTAGATGGATTCAAAAGGTAGATTAATATCATAGTTAGTGTTTTTTTTTATTTGTTTTGTTTTGTTAGTTTTGGTAATGTTTTTGAATGTTTTTTGTCTTCTTTTTTTAGGTACCCTTTTTTTAAATAGTATTAATGAATGCATCCATATTTGAATACATATTTCGTAGAAATATAATATATATACGTCTTACGATAAGTTATAAGATTAGACAGAAAAAGTAAGTATTAAACAAATAAAGAATATCATCATAAAACCAAACAATTAGAAAAGAGAGAAGATAAATAAACCATATATGAAAAGGAGAATATAAAAATAAATTGACCATAACAAAGACTCCTGCCAAAAGAGTTCAAGAATTCCTTTTTTCCCCGTTCGAATGATATAACTTTAAAAAAAAAACATAAACGTAAAATAATAATATGATAATAATAGTAATATAAGACAATAAGAAGAAGGCAAAATAATCAAGAATCACAAATACTTATAAGCAAACAATTCAAAAAACACACAAACACAACAATATTAAACACTATAACCAACCATCATTAATTTTTGAAAAAATTCAAAGAGTTCATCCGATTAAACCTTGATGTTTAACTAAATTGATATCAATATTATTTAAAGAATTAGCTTCTGATTTCATTGGAAGTTGTTGAGCATTTGCAATTGCTTGATTCACTTGTTGTAAATTATATTGCGCCTGATTGATTTGATTTTGTAATTGTTGAGAAGACTGTTGAGATGGATCAACTTGTTCTGATTGATGATTTTGATCATTTGAATTGACTTGATCATCAGTTAATGAAGGAACGAATTGTAAATCATTGACTTGTAATAAACCAGGTAAATTTTGATCAAATACATCAGGTTGATCTTGATTATCTTGTAAATCATTTGAAACTGGAAATGTGTTTTTGATTCTTTCTTCTCTTTTCATCTTTCTTGTTTCATTATAAATGTCTTCCCTATTGATTAAAATTTCCTTGAATTTTTCTTTTAGTATTTTTTCAATAGTGATTGGTTTATGACCTTTTAAGTATAATTCTCTAATTTCTCTATTAATATCAGCTGATCTTCTTCTTAAACTTGGGAAAGATTCAATTAAATTCAGTTTCTCATGATTATGCTCATTTGAAGTGATTCTTAATAACCATTTCGAATCATCTTCTTCATCATCCTTTTTACAATTTGCAACCATTGCAAATGGACAATTAATCTTTCTTGTTGTTAATTTTCTTTTTCTTTCTTTATCATTCAAGTTTCTTTTATTTCTGTAATTACCACCTAATTCACAAGTTAAATAGATAGCTTTTGTATTAGAATGAGAAATAACAATACCAAATCCATTCTGTCTTGCATATTTACGAATATAATCCATTAATTCTTCTCTTGAGTTAAATTCTCTTTGTGGGGGACTTGGCTGGAAAGAAGTAACTCCTTCAAGGTTTAAAGAGTTCTGAGGTAAACTTTGAACCAATTGTTGAGCAAAATTTTGATGTTGAACTGCATTTAATAATTGTTGTTGTTGTTGTTGCAATTGTTGTTGATAGAATTGGTTTTGAGCGAGCTGTTGTTGAGCATAATGAGTTGCATTGTCCATTTGAACTTGATGGTGTTGCTGTTGTTGTAAAGTATTATTAGCTTGTTGAACAGCTTGTAAAGCGTTAGCTGCAGCAGATGAAGCGTTGTTATGATTTGGATCCATAGACATGATTTAAAACACCTGGAAAGTTGAGAGTGGAGCAGCAAGTGATAGATAATAGCAAATGTGAAAGTATCTGTTGAGTTAATTGGTGCAATTGAGCGTTTCAAGACTTGAATTCAAACTTTTTGTGACAAACTTGATTTGTTTGTGTGTCAGTGTGTTTATAACAAAAAAAGAGAGAGAGAGAGAAAATTTGCGATGGGCACGCCCTTTGTTTCAGGACTGCGGCCGGGTAACAGAGCAATTATGAATGACATAATCATTGTGTAATCCCTACATCGGGTCTCGGGTCTCGGGTCTCGGATCTAGCTGGTCCGAACTTCTCTGCTATAACTTAATGACTCGATTTGTCGTTGGATCATCTCCAAGTTATGAGCTGTATCAACCAGTGGCCTTTTGAAAACAATTCAATGCTCAATAATCAATACATGTGAAAATAAATTATGGATCATTAGAAAATGTTTTATATAATCTGATTACTCATCCTATTAAAGCAATCAAAAATTTAAATTGAATAGCTATCTTCTTACCGCATATTAGTGTATATTGTTACTTGTAAGCTCACATAGCCTCACCGTTATAAAGTATATATATAAGTATCCTCGTTAGTGTTTTTACATGTTGTGCCTTGATCTGAATTTACACGTATTTCGTCACCTTTATGATATAATTATGTCGAGAGTTATATACACTAGTCATAATACCTCAAATATTCACAAAGAACTTGGTTTGAATTTTGGAGTCTTACAATTAATTATTCAATTGTCTTGCAACTGTCAACGTATCAATTTCAATATAAACTACAGATGAATCGCATTCTTGCATCATTACATAAATCTACTTTTGTGTCAAACCAGCTAGTATGATGCACCATGATAGTTTAGAGCAAGCATACACCAATAAATTATAACACATGATGGAACTACATGCAGCTCAGCTAAATAATGAATGTACGGCTCAGTGTTAGTGAATCATCACTTCATTCTCATCTAGACACTTCTTTTTGTTACACACACACCGGAGTAGCAATACTCTTAAATAATAATCTCCACTATTCAAAACCCATTAGGAAATCGTAAGAATTATATATATAGAGGTGTAAATGTGTGTAATTATCACTCCATTTTCCTTTATTAATAATCTATCAATAAATTAATGATATAGTATTATTCATAACAGTTCAGAACAACATGAGTAGTTTTATTTTAGTGCATCCAAACAACAAACTCACACGAATGAATGATTTGACCATTCCTTCTGTGATGAAGTACAAAGAATCTTTGAATCTCCAGTTAAAGAACATGGCTGAGTTGTTGGAAAATAATGAAATAGACCTAAATGATGAACAGTTGAAAAGATTGAAAGACTTCAAGACTGCTGAACTGAATTACATTGATTGTTATTTAACTATTCTGAAGAATCTAGAATCAGTTTGTAAATCATGTCATTGTGTTAATGATGAGTACGATTATGAAAAAGAAGATGAAATATTAAATAATATCGAAGAACAAATGAAGGATCTGAAAAGTTTGGAGAATGTTTTAAGTTACAAGAAATCATTCTTTGAATCTGATGGAACTGCTTGTAAGAATAATAAAGATTTATCAAATGATGAAAAATTCCAGAATTTAATCAATTTAGAAGATAGTTTGTTCAAACGTTTACAGATTTAATCATTTTTTTATATATATCTCAAATATATATGCTTAACCTTGTTTGTAATCTTTTTCAGTAATTTTTTTTCTTCCAGTATACATAATAATCCATCATAAATTCATAAACCTCTTTGTTCTCCTAAATGTTCAGTACCAACATAGGTCCAACCACCAAATTGTCTCTGAACAGAATCACTTAAGTATTCGTTAACGACACTATCAACAGGTAATTCATTGGTAAATTCTTGATCAAAATTAGAAGTATCAAAATTATCTTTAACACCAGGAATGAATGGAGGTATATATTGTTTGTTTTCAAGTTTTTGAAAATCGATTGATCTGAAAAATGAGTGGGTTTTTATCTCTTCTGATCCATTAACACCTAATCTATATTTTGGATCTCTACTTAATAACTTAATCAATAAATCTTGTGCATGTTTATCAAATCCATCTGGAAATTTCAATGGATTTTTTAAAATCTTTTGATACATTTTATTGGTATCTTCATCATAATAAGGTGGTAAACCAGTCAACATTTCATATAACAATATACCTAAAGTCCACCAATCAACAGCTTTGGTATACCCTGTACCTAGTAATAATTCAGGTGCTAAATACTCTGGAGTACCACAGAACGTTTTAGTTTCATCTTCATTTTTCATATTCAATTTACATAACCCAAAATCACATAATGCAATATGACCTTTATAATCTAATAAAATGTTTTCAGGTTTTAGATCTCTATAAATGACATTCATTTTATGAAGACAATCCAATGCACTTAATAGCTCACAGGTATAAAATCTAGCTCTTGATAAATCAAATCTACCTGCTTTTTGTAAATGATAAAATAACTCACCACCATTGATGAAACTTAAAACTAAATATAACTTTTCTGGTGATTGAAACGAAAATTTTAACGGGACAATAAATGGGTTATTAACTGTTGCTAATACTGTTTTTTCACTTAATGTATGAATAACTTCATTTTTTGCAATGATATTCGACTTTCTAATAGCTTTTAAGGCATAAATTTTACCTGAATCCTTTTTACGAACTTGCATAACTTTACCAAATGAGCCTTTCCCAATAACTTTCAATAAATCAAAGTCATCAATAGTTAAATGCTTGTTTAAGTTTGGTTTGAAATCCAATGAAATTATGATTTCACCATTAGTCATTGAGTTGAAGTCAAAAAATTCATTTTCAAGTATAATAGCATCATGATTTTTCAATCTGATTGGGTTTGAAATATTATCAAATCTCAAATTTAATGTCTTTGATGAAACTAAAATATCATCTTGTTGATCTTTGTCATTCAGTAAAATCTTTGGTAATTTTAAAAAAACTTGAAAATTTAATTTATTGTTTAATTTTGTAACATCAAATGAGATAACTTTATTGAAGATTGGTTGATTGATTAGTCCACTTTCTGCATCAATTGACACAATGGTCTTATCAAATTCTAAGGTAAAATAGATCAAGGCATTTTTCAGAATGGATGAATTATTAGATGGAACTGAAATATTTGCAGGTATGAAATTTTCTCCATTTAATTTACTGTAAGATTGGTTTTCGTCTATTGATAATGAGTTCAACTTTTTGATTAGATCATCTTGTTGTGATTGTCTTTGGTTGGACGAACATTGAATTAATCTTGAGATCAAATTCTTATCAAAGTTTAAATCAAATGGGATCTTGAAATTGTTACCATTATAGATTTTAACAGTTAATAAACCAGGACTGAATGTGTTGATCTTTTCATTTATAGCAGGTGTGACTGGTTCTGAGTCAGAGCTTGTGACAGTTTCCGTTGTGATTGGAGTAACTGGATTAGTTGAGCTTTCATCATCTGGAACGATAGTTGTTCTTCTGTCGTTGAAATCTGTTTGAGATTGATTTCTAACGGATGTTGCAATTGAGCTTGTATCATCGACATTAATGGAAGTACTCGACGAGTTGATAGACTGCGTATCGTCTTTAGTGACAGTTGGAGACTTTGATCTTCCAAAGTACTTTTTAGTTAGCTTTATCATTGAATCCAACTCTCTCCTTTAATTTCGGTTAAATAAATCAGTGGAAAATGTAAACAAAAATATTTACCTTAAACTGAATGACTAAGCGCTTAGGTAATCACTAGCACATATCCGAGGGTATCACGTGATTAAATTACCGGATTTCATTCTAGAGCACGCGTTTTCTAAAATTTCCGTGGAAACCAAAACCAAAATATTTTCATTTTCCAGTTTTTCAACCCTTTAAAAAAAATTATTTGCTTCAAAATTTCTACTGTCTCTAGGAATTTGGAATTTTGAAATCGCGTTGCTTTATTTTTTTTTTTTTTCTGCGTTCATATCTGGCCTTATAGACACTCTTTAGCATCATTCATATCCTTTCAATTCCAACTACATTCATTCATTAATACCCAGATCATACCAATTCTTTCCACACTCGTTAATACTAATCTACAAATATATGGTCATACAACCATGTCACATCAAAGATCTAACAACAGTTTTGCTAAACAAGCAGCAAGGACTGCTTTGGGTACAAACAATAACATTACCAACATTCAAAGACCAACACCTAATAATAACTTGAAACAACAGCAAACAAATGATAATTATGAAAAGAACAGCACTGAAATCGATAAGATTGTTGAATCAGTAACCAATGCCACCAAAAGATTAAGTCAAATCTCCACTAATACAAACTCTTATGAAAGAAAATCAAAATCACATGTTGGTCCTTGGAGACTAGGTAGAACTTTAGGTAGAGGTTCTACAGGTAGAGTTAGATTGGCTAAACATAGTGAAACTGGTCAATTAGCTGCTGTTAAAATCGTTCCAAAATCCAAATTCCAAAAGAAGAAAAATGATAATGATAATTCAGGTGATAATAAAAACACTTCACCTTATGGTATTGAAAGAGAAATTATCATAATGAAACTGATTTCTCATGAAAACATTATGGGTTTATATGATGTTTGGGAAAATAAAGGTGAATTGTATTTAGTTTTAGAATACGTTGAAGGTGGTGAGCTGTTCGACTATTTAATCAAAAAAGGTAAACTTGCTGAAAAGGAAGCTGTTCATTATTTTAGACAAATAATAAGCGGTGTAAATTATTGTCATCAATTTAATATTTGTCATAGAGATCTAAAACCTGAAAACTTATTACTTGATAAAAATTTAAACATTAAAATTGCTGATTTTGGTATGGCTGCTTTAGAAATCAATCAAAAATTATTAGAAACCTCTTGTGGTTCTCCTCATTACGCTTCACCTGAAATTGTTGCAGGCAAAACTTATAATGGTTCTCCAAGTGATGTTTGGTCATGTGGTATCATTTTATTTGCTTTATTAACTGGTCATTTACCATTCGATGATGAAAACATTAGAAAATTATTAATGAAAGTCCAGAGTGGTAAATTCACAATACCAAATTTCTTAAGTCCAGAAGCAAAAGATTTAATATGGAAAATGTTAAAAGTTAATCCAAATGACAGAATCAAAATTTATGATATTTTAAATCATCCATTGTTGAAGAAATATGAAGATAATACTGATTTGAACTCTAATAAAACTGATAAGGTTAAATTACAAAAATATTATAATGAAGTTGAACACTTACAGTTATCTGAATCTGAAGTTGATAGAGATTTGATAACCTCTTTATCTATTCTATTCCATGGTGTTAAAGAACATTTACTAGTTCCAAAATTATTACAAAACGGTTCAAACCCAGAGAAAGTCTTCTATTATTTGTTGCAACAATATAAAGTGAAACATCAATTAAAGGCTTCACAAGAATCAAGTCTGAAGAGTTTGAAAAAATCAGCAAGTAATGGGGATGGTTTATTGAAGAAATCAAAAAGTACAATTCATACAACAATTACTAATAATGATGGTGTTTCCGCAACAAGCACAACAACTATAAAAGAACCGACACTAGGTATTGCTCCAATTTTACCTATAACTCCAAGTAAGAAAATTACAAGAAACCAACAATCTCAACTGCAAATTTCAGCTTCTTCGACTTATCGTCGTGGTGTTTCATTCAACAACAAACAAATTGGTACCAATAATAATATTTCGCTATCAAGATCTTCATCAAAGGTGAAAATGCCATCAAATGATCCAATTTTAAAAAAACATCAAAGTATCTTACCTCCATTACCTGATCTTGATTCAAACTGGTTACAATTAGATTCAGATACTAATGATGTTGGTGGCATCAATTCAAAAGACTTCGCTGCTTTATATGAAGCTGTTTTCAACCATATTGAATTAACACCAAAGAAAACACCAATCCTATCATCCAGAAATAAGGATCATTTCGGTTTCACGTCGTCACCAATGCCAGGTAAAAAAAGAGCTTATAGATCAAATAAAAGAAATTCTGAAAACTTGATAATTTCTTCACAAGTTCGTTCAAAAATATCAAATGAATCAAAGAAATCAGATGAAGAAAATCCACAAGTCGAGCAAAAACGTTATGTTTCTGAACCCACAGATGGAATCAAATCTATTCAAAAACTATCAACTTTGAAACTGTCAAACTTGATTGATTTTATAACGTTAGAACCAACAACTCCAGGTGAATTAACCAAAAGGGCAACGTTAGATCCAAGTTATAAGAGAAAACCATTGACAACTACAAATCAAGAAGTTTTAAACAGGGTTGGGGTAAGTTTGAGAAACTCAAAAGCTGATTCCAAGATCTTTTATTCAAAATCTTCAACATCTCGAAATTTATCAACTTTGTTATTGAATCAGAAAGCTGAAATTAGAACAGTTTCAAATATGACTACAAACTCCATAGTTTCAGAAAGGTTAATCACTAATGAAAATAATGTCACATCTAGGAAAACCTCAAATGGGCCTCCAGTTCCTGAACATAGAATGACATCATCCAATTATCCTTCTTTTGAAGATGATTCAATTTTTAATACTTCAATTGATGAAGATGATTCTTTTAATTTTGAAGTTCCTGCTGAAACTCAAACCGCTGAAGCTGTTCATGTGTCTACTGGTTCCGATTTAACTGTTGGTAAGAATGTTTCAAAAAGAGAGGATAGTATGTTTCAAGATGTTAATAGCAATAACAAAAGTGCCCCAACTTTCTTGAAAATTTCATACTCTTCTAAATCGATTAATCTTCACAAGAGATTAACATCTTCAGAAACTAAAGTTTTACAAAATCCAGCTGTTGTTAAAAGTAGTGTATTTAATGATGATAATTCCAAAGATGATACAATTGAAGAATTTAATCGTTCAGTCGATTATGGTTATCAGAGAAGAAGACCTACAGAACATGTTAATGATTTACAAAACATTAGAAACTCGATTTTAAATAATGATGAGTCCTTATACGCTGATAACTCTGATGATGATATTGAGTTTCCTAATGCTAAAAGAGTTACCATGCTATTTGATGAATATGAAAATTCTTCTCATTTTGGAGACTCGCCAGTCCCAGCAGTTTTCCAATCTAAAGAATCACCAAAGAAACAAGGTATCAAATCATCACCGTTAAAATCAATCCAAGAGAAAAGTTTTAAGAGAAATTCAGATGGTACTTTTTTGAAAAGTTCAAGTAATGTCTTCACATCATTAGCTGCACCACAAAGAGATGATGGTGCGAAGAAAAAGGTTTTAAGTCCAACTGAATCTACTGAATCTGAAAAAGTTCACAACAGTAACTGGTTTACAAAATTTTTCTCAAGTTTGATCAACTCCCACAATACTTCAGATAAGAAGAAACTAATCAAAAAGAACAATATAAGAACATTCAAACCAAAACGCTCCTTACTTGAAACTAAAAAGAATATTAGAAACGTATTGGAAATGAAACGTAAAGAAGGTACTTTGAATTCTTTGAAAGTTAATAGCAACACAATTAATGCCACAATTCCTCATACATTTGCCCTTGGAAAACCTTTACACTTCAAAATCGAATACAATGATGAATTAAATGAGATTTCATTAACTAAAGTTAAAGGTTCAAAGAAAATTTTCAAGAGTTTAATCAAAGCAATGGAATATGTTATTGAGAATGATACTTACTAATTATATTTTACTATTTACTTATTTGCTATGTATTCCAAGTTTTTTTGTTTTTTTTTGCTTTACAACATGTCTCAAATGCGCACAGATGTATACTATTTAATAAATATAGACTATTTTAACTCGATTGTATACGATCTAAAAGTGAGAATCAAGAAATTGATCAGTTAAAAAGTTGAAGAATCATATCACGGGCTCGTGACGGCTCTGGTCATGTGACTGAAAATTTCTTAATCCGGATAATTGTAAACAAACCGAAAAACAAAAACAAAAACAAACAAATAAATTTGTGGAATTTTTGGAAATTCCAACTGGAATTCTTCTTTAAACCCTTCTAACTAAACTCAGTAAGTCATGCCTGGAAATAACTCAGCTGAACTACATAACTGGGTCTGGGTTCCAGATAAAAAGGAGGTTTTCAAGAAGGGTAGTGTTGTGGAATCTTTAGAAAACTCAACCGTTAAAGTCAAATTTGAAGATGGGTCCGAAGAAGCTCTCCCATCAAACACAATTGGGGAAGTTAATCCAAAGAACTTCGATAAAGCTGATGATATTGCTGAACTAACCTTCTTAAATGAAGGCTCAGTCTTATACAATCTACAATCCAGATATAAAGAAGATTTGATCTATACTTACTCGGGTCTTTTCTTGGTTGCAATTAATCCGTATACCAAACTTGATATTTACTCTGAAAATCATATCAGCATGTATCATAATGTTCCTAAAGCTGACTCAAAACCTCATATTTTTGCTGAAACTGATCAAGCCTATCAAAATTTGTTAACTGAAAAGAAAAATCAATCTATTTTGGTCACTGGTGAATCAGGTGCAGGTAAAACTGAAAATACAAAGAAAATTATCACTTATTTAGCTGCAATCACATCTAAACACAATACACAATCAGGGTCATTCGAAGAACAGATTATTCAAGCAAATCCAATACTAGAAGCTTTTGGAAATGCCCAAACGGTAAGGAATAATAATTCTTCAAGATTTGGTAAGTTTATTAAAATTGAGTTTGATGTTGAAGGTAAAATAGCAGGTGCTCATATTGATTGGTATCTATTAGAAAAATCTCGTGTTGTTCACAATTCCAAAAATGAAAGAAATTATCATATTTTTTATCAATTGTTGTCAGGTCTGACCCATACAGAATTAGAAATGCTTGGATTGTCTAAGTCTCCAGCTGATCACTTATATTTAAAAGACACTAACTATACTATTCCTGGTGTTGATGATTCAAGAGAATTCAAGAGTCTAAGATCTGCATTTGATGTTATGGGTATCAAACGAGAACACTACTATGAAATCTTTAAAGTTATTGCAATCATTCTTCATATTGGTAATATTGAGTTCACTTCCATGAAATCAGAACAAGCATCCTTCAAGAGTTCAGTCGATCAATTATCTCAATTACTAGGAGTTGAATCAAATACATTCACTGATGCTATTTTAAGACCTGTTGTTAAAGCAGGTAAAGAGTCTGTTAAACAATCAAGAAATGCAGTTCAAGCCAAATTTTCACTTGACGCTCTAGCAAAATCATTATATGAGAGACTTTTCAAGTACTTGGTTGATGAAATCAATAAAAACTTGGAAAATAGTGGTTCAAGTTCTCATTTCATAGGTGTTTTAGATATTGCTGGTTTTGAAATTTTCCAAGATAACTCCTTTGAACAGTTATGTATCAACTATACCAATGAAAAACTACAACAGTTCTTCAATCATCATATGTTTGTTCTTGAACAAAACGAATATATCAAAGAAGATATCAACTGGGAATTCATTGATTTCGGTCAAGATCTGCAACAGACGATTGACTTGATTGAAAAAAAATCAAATCCAGTTGGTATTTTTTCCATTTTAGATGAAGAATGTATCGTTCCAAAGTCAACAGATCAATCATTTTTCGAAAAGTTGGAGCAATATTGTAACAAAAAGTCAACTAAATTTAAACCATCCAAATTTGCTAATAAGTTCACTTTGGAGCATTATGCTGGTGATGTTGAATATTCTATTGAAAGTTGGATAAATAAGAATCGTGATCCTTTAGCTAATAATGCTTTAGAGATGTTATCTTCTTCTGTTAACAGATTTATTGCAGAATTGTATCCTCCTGAAAATAATCAAAAAACAGGTTCATCATTTAGAACAGTATCTCAAAGGCATAAAGAACAATTAAATGATTTGATTAATTTATTATCACAAACACATCCTCACTTTGTTAGATGTATATTACCTAATCATCAAAAGAAATCTCGGAATTTCGATAAGAGGTTGGTTTTGGAGCAATTGAAATGTAATGGTGTTTTAGAAGGTATTAGAATTGTTCGTTCTGGTTTTCCTAATAGAATCTTTTTTAAAGAGTTTTTTGACAGATATAGAGTTTTAACTCCAAAAGTCAACTTTACAAATAATTTGAAAACTAATTGTCAACTTCTTTTATCAATAATTGACTTAGATCCTGAAATTTACAGGGTTGGTTCCACAAAAGTCTTTTTCAAAGCTGGTGTTTTAGCAGATTTAGAACTGAAGAGAGATCAAATTATCAAAGCAACATTTACTGAATTTGGAGCAATTTGTAAAGGTAAATTGATCAGAAGGGAAATCAACCAACAATTATTGAAAATTCAAGCTTCTCAAGTTATCGCTGAATCTTTCAGATCATTCAACAACCTGAATAAGAATCAATGGTTCTCACTTTATGCTCAATTAAAACCCTTATTAGAATCATCTCAACAAGTTAACAAAACTAAGAAAATCAATGAACGTCTTAAGTCTTTAGAAAAACAAATTTCTGATTTAGAACAAGAAAAACAAGAATTAATTGAGAGACATTCAATTGAATCAAATCAACAAAAGAAATCACTAGAGGAAGTCCAATTCAGGGAACAAGATTTAAACTCTGAACTCTTATCTAAATCAGAGAGGATCTCAAGTCTGGAATCAGAATGCTCAGAATTGAATAGTTTTAAAACAAGTTTGAACGATAAGCTTAAATCTCATATAGTTGATTTGTCTGATGCGCTTGATCAAATCAAGTCTTTAAGTGTTGAAAAAAGAAATCTTAGTGAACAAATTGTTAGATTTGAAAGTTCAATTAGAGAAAGCGAATTGAATTCTTCTAAAGCTGTAAAACAATTGAAAGATTTAGAATCTAAGAACAAGGTAAAAGATTCTGACATAGCCTATCTGAATGAAAGGTTATCTAAATCGAATAGTGAACTTCAAGAAAGGATTACTCAATTTACCTCTAAATACACCACTGCAAATTCAAAAATTCAAAAGTTATCAGCAGAAAATGAATCACTTAATGCTAAGATTGTTATACTGGAAGGAGACTCTGATGTTAATCGTCTGAAGGATCTATTAACTAAACAAGGTCATCAGATCAGAAAACTGCAAACTGAACGTGAAACTCTGAAGAAATCTCAAACTAGTACCACTAGTGAACTAGCAGATATTCAATCAAAATACAAACAACTTGAACATGAGGCTAAAGAAGCTAAGGAGTTTCTACAAAGAAAAATTTCTGACGAAATTGCATTTAACAGAGGAAAACAAAGTTATGAGAATGAAATTAATGCATTAAAAGTAGAAATCAATGAATCTGATGGTAAATTAAAACAAGAGAAGGAATCTAAGATTCCATTGATAAATCAAATTAAAGAACTAAAAAGTGAAAATGAAGCTTTGAGGAATGATAGAAAAATCTCTGATGTTAGATCTGCTCAAGGTGCGTTCCGTACCAAGTCATTAAATTCAGGTATTGATCCACATATTGAAAGAATTAGAGATGACAAAGAGTTATTGATTAGAGAGTATGCTAGCATGAAGCTACAGTTGAATGAAAATAGTGCAATGTTGAAAAAAGAAACTATTGAAAAGAGTAGATTGAGAGCTGATTTAAAACTGTTGCATACTCGTCTGGCCTCCGAAACATTTGATAGACAACAACTGAAAATCAAATTGAATAGGGTCAAAGAATCTTTAGAAAAAGGTGAGACTCCGATATTTGATGATAAAGAAGGTGAATTGATTTTAGAGAACAAGAGATTGCACAAAGAAATTGAACTCCTCAAAGTTGACCTTGATATTGAGCGTAAAGCTTCTCAAAGATCACTAGATTTCCCAAAGAATACCCTTAAAGATGTCGGTAATATCTACCAATTACCCACTCCTCCTAATAATGAACAAGATCAGCTTAAAACAAAATATGAAGAAAGTCAAGCTAAATTAAGATTGTTAGAAAGAAAATTATCACAAGAAAGTAAAAGTGAACCAAGATCAATATTTAATGGAAAAAAATCATCTGATAATGATTTATTAAAAGTTTATCAAGAAACATCAAAGGCTCTTTTATCAACTCGTCAAGAATATGCAGATGCTAAAACCGAAATTTCTAAATTGAATAAATTAATTGATACTTTCAAAGAAACCATTTCCAACTATAAGGGTAGAGATGTTGAAGCTTTATCCTATCAATTGGCTCGTGAAGAACTTACAAAATCCCAAATGAAATTGCAAGCAATTGAATCCAAAAATAGTCAATTATCTCAAACAGTTAAACTATATAAATCAAGAGCTGAAGAATATTTCTCCAAATTAGAAAACGCAGAAGTTGCGATTAGAAATTCCAAACATTCAGAAAAATTTGCTCTTCAGAGATTAAATGAGTCTAATGATATGATTGAAGATTTGAAGAAAGAAATCACCGCTGGGGAGGCATCTATTGTGAAGTTAAATGCCAATGTTTCTCAATTAAAGACTGATGTCCAAACTTCAAATGCAGAATTATCAAAAATGTATTCAACAAATCGTTTCTTACAAGAAGAAGTTCATTTATATCAAGAACGTTTAAAAAAAGAAACCAATACTTTGAAAAACAAATATGAAACTAAAGTTGATAAATTGAGTGAAGATTTGGCTATGTCATTAAGACAAGAAACCGATTTGAGAAAGGCTTTAGGCTCTTTAGAAGTTGATTATAATCGGTTGAAAGAACAAAAGGATTCTGAAATAAAGGAATTGATCAAAACTAAAACTCATTTAACTAGAACTTATAATGACTTGAAGGAAGAAAATGAAAGTGTCGTTAACTCACAACAAGATTTGGAAATTAAGTTAAGATCATTACTGAAACAAATAACCACATTAAATGAATCTGTTGACTCTTTAGTTAAAGAAAGAGATGCGCTACAATTTGACAAGAGAAATCTAGAAGAAAGAGTTAAGGTTCTAAGTAGTGAATACTCTAAATTTGATAATGAACGTGAAATCAACGGATCAACAATTAGCTGTTTAAACAAAACCATTGGAAACTATGAATCAGAAGTTCAAAATTTGACAACTGAAATCAAAAAAGGTAATTTATTAAAAGATAAATTAAATTCAATAATTGATGATGAGAAACAAAAGAATGTGATATTTATGGAAGAAAATCAAAGTTTAGGTAAATTCTCTGAAACTTTGAAGAACAGAATTCATGAATTAGAGGAAAAAATTGAAAATTTGAATAACGATGAAATGTGGATTCAAAAATTAAACAAAGTTGAAAGATCTTTAAATAAAGAAAAAGATCTTAAAAATCAATTAGAGAACTCTAAAATTAATTTAGAGCAATCAGTTGAAGAATTACAGCAACAAGTGAATGATCAAAGTAAGAAAATTAATGACTTAGGAGATATGAATACCAAATATCATTTAAAGATTACAGAATTATTTAATGCTATTGACAAATGGCAGTCAGCAGATTCACAAAACAAACTGATTATCAAAAGATCAGAAAGAGAAATAAGACACTTGCAAGAGCAATCAATGGAATTAGAAAAAGAATTAAATGATTGGAAAGATAAATTTGACGCTATCTCTTCAAAGAGAAATACATTACTCAAAGATGAAATATTTATATAAATACAATAATAGGAAAAGTTTGATAGGAACTTATAAACCAGCTTTATATTTGCATTTTTATTTTTTGTAATTATGTACACGAGATTTTGAAGTCAACTGATTAATTTTTACCCAAGTTAAAATAGTCAATAATTGAAGAGGTATCTATTCCCTTTGGAAATCCAAGAGAGACAGAAGTTGGTTTTCCAGTACCATTACCAACATTATTAGCATTACCAGTCAACACTCTTTCAGCGACTCTTCTTATATCTTCGACGGTTAATTTATCAATATTGTGAATAATTTCCTCTAATGGTAATCTTTTACCTCTAGTTTGGACTTGTCTTCCCAAATCTTCCAATTGTACCATCTTTGATTCTAAATTCATTAGAAGTTGAGATCTGAATTGCTTTTTAGCTCTTTCGACTTCATTTTTTTCTAATCCATTATTAACATCTTTCAACATCGTTCTCACTAATTGATCACAAACGATCTCAGGCAAGACATGAGCAGCGTCTTTCAAACCAGAAATAGAGAATCCAAACAGTCCAGAGTCAGTGTATGAATGGTTGAAAGCGACACAGCTCTCCACGAAATGATATTGATTCAACACTTGTAAATAAACTCTTGAATACATCCCTTTACCTGGCCCACCAGCGGAAAAGGAGCCACCACCACCTAATAACACTTGTAATACAGACAAGGCATAGGCATCTGGATCATCATATGCTAAACCTTCGAAAGCGATGTAATAATGTGCGAATTGATCATCTTCAACGTCATTTAATTTTTCAATGTTTAGATGACCACCTGTGTAATGTGATGGTGTTGGTATTATTTTAGGTTGTTGTTGAGCCATGTCACCAAGGTATTTATCAGCAAGCTCCAAAGATTGTTGATGTGGGATACCTACAAATGCAGCAGTTATACTCTCTGGTCCAAAGAATTTCTTTCTGTATTCATTGATTAGATCATTGGTGATGTGGGAGACTCTATCACTTGGACAGACCAAGGGCATCCCTAGAGTTTGATTGTTGTAAGCAACGGTGTGGAGGAGCTCAGGAAGGTATATGTCTTGTCTTCTGTTGATTTCAGCGACTTCATAAATTGCAGTTCTTTTTTGTTCTTCTAGTTCTTCCAAAGTGATGTTTGGACATTTCACCGTTTCTGATAGCAGTGAGAAGACTTTTTCGATATCCTTATTGAAAACGGCAGCTTGATACATCAACGCCTCTCTTGCCGACAAGCATTGATAATTCCCACCTAATAACTCCAATGTTTTCAGCATATCTTGACCTGAATAGTTTTTGGTTGATTTGAAGGCCAATCTGTCAATCAAATGAGACACACCTTTCAAGCGAGAGTCTTCGAAACGGGCACCGGCATCGACGTAGATCCCAGCAGCTGAGAAATGGCCTGGTTCTGCACTGGTGGCGACTTTGATTCCATTAGGCAATGTGGTTAGTTCATATGGCTGGCGATGATGTTAGTGAGACTGAAACTGCAGGTGTTTTGAAACGGAAAAAAAGGGATTAGTGAGGACTCACGGGAGAAGAGACTGAGTAGTGTCTGACTGGGGCTCGAAGCCCACGAAATCTGAGTGCTCTGGACAACATTTGATGGGACTGAAATTCGGTGAAGTTAAGTGAAAGCATTCGCGAATTTATTTTTGTCAGTGAAAATTCATTGAAAAAGAAGAAAGAATCACCAGAAAATAGAACGAAATTAGTGAAAAATTGAAGAATAAGCGATGCCTCGTCAATTCAGAATCTCAGTTCCGGCATCCAGTGCGAACATTGGTCCAGGATTCGACGTTCTGGGAATTGGTTTGAATCTTTTCCTCGAGCTACAAGTCTCTGTGGACTCAAACGACGCTGAAGAGAGTAATAAAGATCCATTCAACTGTTTAATCACCTATGATCCATCCAGTGAAGGTGCAGAAGAAGTCCCATTGAAATCAGACGAGAATTTGATCACCAGAACTGCTCTTTATGTGCTGCGTTGTAACGAGATCAGAGATTTCCCTATCGGTACTAAAGTTCATGTTAAGAATCCAATCCCATTAGGTAGAGGTTTAGGATCCTCAGGGGCTGCTGTTGTCGCTGGTGTCATCTTAGGCAATGAGATCGGGAGACTAGGATTCTCCAAACAGAGATTATTGGATTATTGTTTGATGATTGAACGTCATCCTGATAATATCACTGCTGCTATGATGGGTGGATTTGTTGGTTCTTTCTTAAGAGATTTAACAGCTGCTGAAATGGAACGTGAAGAAATCCCATTGAGTGAAGTCCTTCCTGAACCATCTGGTGGCCATAACACCGGTCTAGCTCCACCTGCTCCACGTCAAGATATTGGTCGTCATATCAAATATGATTGGTGTAAACAAGTCAAATGTATCACCATCATTCCAAACTTTGAAGTCGCTACTGCTAAATCTCGTGCTGTGCTACCAGCTACTTATTCGGCTAAGGACGTTATCTTCAATTTACAAAGATTATCAGTCTTAACCACTGCATTGGCTCGTTCTCCACCAAATGCTGCTTTAATTTATCCAGCAATGCAAGACAGAGTCCATCAACCATACAGAAAGACTTTGATTCCTGGATTGACCGAGATCCTAACCTCTGTCACTCCGAACACCCATCCTGGTCTATTAGGTATTTGTCTATCTGGTGCAGGTCCAACTATTTTAGGACTTGCAACTGAAAACTTTGATGAAATTGCCAATGAAATCATCAACAGATTCAAAAAAGAAGGCATCACGTGTAGCTGGAAACTATTAGAGCCAGCCTATGAAGGTGCCGTTGTCACTGAAGAATAAATGACTTGAATATAGATTAATGGTGTAGTCCCAATGCGGTAAGTTTCCAAAAATGGCAGTTTCTTTTCTGTTTTATTTTATTTTCTGTTTCTTGAGTTTTATAAAAAAGTCAAAAAAATCTCCTTTAAAAAACACTTCAAAATCGTAAAAATAAATCGAATTTATTCACCAATTGAGCAAAAATGAGCGACTTCTTGGGATATTCGCTCCCTTCAGTCCAATCCACACTCAACTACTTTGTGGTCACAGTCATCACCGTCTACGGGGGCTGTAAGTATCCAATCATCTAAATTTATGATATAACTGGTTGCATCAATCAAGTACTAACTCTTATTCAAGACATATTATTCACAGGACAAGGTGAAACATTCAACATTGGTCTATTCTTACAATCCACATCTCCATATCTCTGGGCCAATCTGGGTATAGCATGTTGTATTGGTTTAAGTGTTGTTGGTGCAGCATGGGGAATTTTCATCACAGGTTCTTCAATTTTAGGTGCTGGTGTTAAAGCACCAAGAATCACAACAAAGAATTTGATCTCCATTATTTTCTGTGAGGTCGTTGCCATTTACGGTCTAATCATGGCCATTGTCTTTTCATCTAAATTGACTTCAGCAACAGCAGATACCATATTTTCTAAAGATAATTTATATACTGGTTATTCCTTATTTTGGGCAGGTTTAACCGTTGGATTAAGTAATTTGATCTGTGGCGTTGCAGTGGGGATCACTGGCTCTACTGCTGCGATTTCAGATGCGGCAGATTCATCACTTTTCGTGAAGATTTTAGTCATTGAGATTTTTGGATCAGTTTTGGGTTTATTTGGGTTGATTATTGGTTTGTTAATGGCTGGTAAAGCTAAAGATTTCCAATAGAGTTGGAATTTTACTAAATTATAGTATTATTATAAATACTTGACATTCATCATTATTATTAACTCCATAGAAAGTGTACTTTGAATCATCTTTTCATCATTGACTGACAATTTTTTATTTTCATGACTTTTAAAATTCTTCAATATTTAATATAGAATATTATTTACTTTTATATTATTAATGTAAGTATAATATAATCACTACAAATATGATATTTGATTTATATGTTATACAAAAGTTATTTATTTCAAAATTTATTTAGATTTTATATTTATGAACTTTTTTCAGCTTCAACATAATCTGGATTTTTCTTTAAAATTACAATACCATCTAAAAATGATGATAATGCAACATATTCACTATTTTCTTCTAATTCTGCTTTTTCACCGTATCCTAATAAAACAGGCGTAGTTTGTGTAACCCATCCAGTGATTGTTTTTGGTTTACCTGCTTGACCAACAACATCAACTGCTTTACCAACTCTAACTGTAACTGGTAATTCATTTAAGTCTTCATCAACTGTAACTAATACTCTCGGTCTTGATGCACTGTTTAAAAAGAATAAGAAATAATGATGTTCTAAAATGAAGCTTGGATCGGAAAATGCAATTGCAACAGTTAATAATGAAGCTAATGTAGTCTTAGATAAAATTCTACCTTCTGTAGTGAAAGGATTCAAAGTTTGCGTACCTTTACCAAGATGTGTTAAACCCTGTGCAATTCTTGTTGTGAATAAAGCATTTGGATCTCTATGATAACTTGCTAATTGTCTAAATAATTGAGCTAATCTTGCATTATTAGTACCTGCTCCAATTAAACCCATTGCAAATATAGCATTAATAGCAACATCTGATTCTTGATCATGAGACATTCTTGATAATGATTCAATAATATTAACTTGTGGATTACTAGTTGATAATAAACCAATACCTAATGGAACTGCACGACGAATTGATTCATTACCATAATCTAATAAATGGGCAAAATGACGTAAAGACATAGCCTTACCAATTTCTTCACCAAGTGAAATGATAGCAATACCTAAAACGGCATAGGCCAACAAATTTTGATCTCTATCTTTTTTATTTGGATCTTCTTCTGTTTCTTCTGATGATGAAGGTGCTTTATCTTCAACTTCGTCTTCTTTTTTACTATCGATATCATCTGTTAATTCAATATCACCTTCAGCGTCTTGAGTTGAGAAAACTGGTTTATTTTCTTCAGAAGCAACCACTTTATCTTCTTCTTCATTTTCTTCTTCATCTTCCTCGTCTTCCTTTTTATCAGTGTTTGGTCCAGTTGGTGTTAAAATATCAAATAATCCTTGGATTTCTAGAACATTACCAGTACCAGCATAAGCACAAACTCTTGTTAAAACTTCAAAACTCTTAGAAATTGGATGTTCAATAGCTTGAATAGATTCCAAAACATCGGCAACATCTTGAGCCTTACCCATATATAATAATCCTAAACCTAAGGCTAGAAATTTAGCCCAATGTGTATCTAATTGATCAAAATCACGTTCTAATAATGTTTGTATAATAGTGGATGTAATATCACCATGACAAGTACCAACAAATGCATGACCTAAAGCTAGTGCTGATAACGCTGAAACTTCAATAGGCACTTCAGTATCAGAAATTAATGGTAATAATAAATTTAATAAATCTTCATTCTGAGAACCTGAAAATGATAAAGCTAAACCTAAAATAGCAGCAGTACTCAACTTTTTGTTTGTATTATTAACATAGTCTTGTAATAATAATAAGACTGGTTCAACTTCATCGTGAACACCAGCACCAACTAACCCCATACCTAATAAAGCACCAGCTTTTAATTCATCTTCAGCAGAGTATAGATATTTATCTAAATGTTGAACTCCTTCAATATCCCATTGATAAATTGACCCTATACTTGCAGTAGTTGATAACATACCAGTATCTTTTGTTTTATAAATCCATTTATCATCTGTTGTAATGAAATTATCTGATCCATACCCTAAATTCAAGAATGAATTAACAAAACTTGTCGCAAGATTTTGATTTGCTGACAAAATTGATGATGAAGTTTCATGTCTTGAATTTTCTAAATGAGATTTATAAATATCTTCAGGAACTTTTGGAGCTGTTAAATTCAACTCTTTGGCAACGTAATGAAATTTTTCAGATAGTTTAGTATTATTGATTAAATCTTGAACTTCTTCATTTTTGAAAGAGGAATTTTGTTTCGATAAAATTAGAGCTAATTGTTTCTTAGTTGATAAATCTGAAGCTTCATTGAAAACATTTTGAATTAATTCATCATCATCAATTCTAATAGCTAAAGCTAAAGCTTGAGTTAGTTCACCATGTTCTAAATAGATTGAATATGCAGCATTTAAAAATTCTAAATCATCTGGTGGTGGTAATAATGGAACGCAGCTCACTAAATATAAACCAACTCTACTGTATGTGTTTTTATCAACAAATTGTTTTAACTCACTAATATTATCGGTTTCTAATAATAAATCAACTGCATCTGCTTCTTGATTATGCTTCAAGAAAAATGGAACAATTTTTAAGACAATCCTCTTTATCTTGGAGAAATCAAAAATGGAAGAAGCAATTGGAGTTGATGAATTTTCAACTTCGCCTTCAATTTCTTGAACTTCTTCTTCTAATGATTCAGCTGCAACTTCGCCAATTTCTAAAGCTAAGTGACGAATATATTCATGACCCCAACTGGTGTAGTCTTCAACGGTTGAGAAAAGTCTAAATCTTAAAGCATCATGTTTGGTATCATCTGAATGTGTCATTGCTAAAACAGATAAAATATCAGCAAAATTAGACTTTAAAGTATGATCGGTCCATGATTCATAGACCTGAACCAACTTAGGATAGTGTTGATGTAGGAATTTCAAAGGTTTTGGAACTGCAGTCATTGATGAAGTTGAACTAACGATTGATTCCTTTAATTTATCTAAAGTAGTTTGATATAATTCAATTGAATTTGAATCTTCAGTTAAAACTTCAACTAAAGTTTCCAAATCCTTCTTTAGTTTCTCATCTTCTTCAGATAATTCTTCTTCATTCTTGTTTTTTTTAGTATCAAGTTTTTTATCCTTTTGTTCTTGTTGTTCTTTGGTGGCAATTTCACCAGTTTCTTTTTCTGCCATGATTGAAATGTTTTTAAGGTCAATTGATTAAACTGATCTTCTTAAATTAGTCAAAACACGGTTTCTTTCTAAGTAGATCTAGAATCAAACTTAATTAATTGAATAAAAAGATTAAAATTGTTTATAAATTGAGATCTTACAATCTTTTAGTTTTGTTTTGGAAATTTTGGTCACTGGATTTTTCGAAGATTTATTCCGAGGACATTACTCCGGAATATAGATGATATCTTATTAATCACTAACTATGTATACCTATATAGCTACCAGCTGTCTAACCCACTGAAGTTAGGTACTCTAATTAATGCTTGAAGAGTTGGAGTACATTTCAATAAGTTCTGTATGATAATAAAACATAAGATAATTATACAATTTAGAAAGTTCAATAATTAATGTAATCACCTCTAAAAGCCTTCCTCAACCAATTCAATAACTTGTTATAAACGATGACATTTGCATTATGATAACTAATAGAGTGATCTGAGTCCGGGAAAACATGAACGTCATAATTCTCAACAGTCTCCAAATTCAATTGATCTAAAAACCTATAAGAATTTTGAATATGAACATTATCATCACCAGTACCATGCATTAATAAAAATCTTGTTGCCTTACCAATATTAGTGACATTATTAACCGCTGATGTCTTATACCCCTCGCTGTTATTCTCTGGGGTATGCATGTATCTTTCAGTGTAAATAGAATCATATAATCTCCAATCTGTAACAGGTGCAACTGACATACCATATTGGAAAGTCTCACCTGCATCACATTCCAATGTCTTTAAAGTCATATAACCACCGTAAGACCATCCAAACGTGGCAATTCTAGTTTCATCGACATAGTGTTTAGTTCCCCATAGTTTAGCTGCATTAACTTGATCAATCACTTCATAATGTCCCAAATTATCTCTAATTAAAGATCTAAATTCACGGCCTTTGAACCCCGTACCTCTACCATCAACGGTCACCACAATTGCATTTAATTGTGATGCAACAACATCTGCAAACCCTAACCCAAAAACTTTGGTGACTGTTTGTGAGCCGGGTCCTCCATAAGGAGAGAATAATACCGGATATTGTTTCGATAAATCGAAGTTTGGAGGTTTAGTTTCAACAAAATTGACTGTAACATTTTCTGAAATCTCAACTTCTCCGTGTGTTTTAGTAGTTAATTGATAATCTTGCAACAAAACTTTTAATTTATTGTTGTCTTCAAGTATTCTAGATTCATTAGTGGATAAATCCAATAATTTTTGATTTGGAATTCCTGGACCAGCATATGTAATTGACACAAATCTTGCCCCTGATGAAAATGAAGCAGCATACCAACCGTTTGTACCTGTAGTATATTCCTTCTCTTCTCCAGTTAATAAATTAATTGAGTATAAATGTCTTTCAATAGATGATTCTTTTGTTGAGATGTAATAAACTAAATTGTTGGTATAATCAAATGCAGACGGTGCTCTAACAACTTCAAAGTCACCTTTAGTTAAGATTTTAGGTGTTGAGTTATTTGGTGGAGAGTAATAAACTAAATGATTGAAACCGTTAACTGAAATGGAATCAAGATAACCATTCTCTTTGATTGTATCAGATTTTGGAACGAAAAATGTATCATGAGTAATCTCAAACCAGGAATCAGTCATTTCATCTCTTGTGATTTTAAAACTTGAGTCAATTGCATCAATCAAAACAACTTTTAAGTTATCAGCTTCCCTATCAATTGACTTTAGTAATAGTTCTTCATTACCAACCCAAATAACTTCAGTGAAAATGTAGTCATTATAATCAATAACTTTGTTTTCATCAGAAACAACATTATATAAACCTAAAGAAACATCAGGATTTGCACAGCCAGGTTTAGGATATTTAATATTTAGTAGGTCTGGATAAGGATAATTGTCTTTTAAGTCATCCTGAACAAAATAAGGAATTGGAAATTCAGGAACTGAAGTGTCATTCAACTTCAAATAAGCAAGGTAGTCACCATTTGGAGACCACCATAGTGCAGTATCACCTTCAAAGACTTCTTCTTCATAGACCCAGTCTGGTTTACCGTTAAATATGTTAGCACCACCATCATATGAAACTTGTGCTGTTGATTTTGTATTGATATCATAGACATAAACATTATTTTGTAATACTAGAGCAAGTTTATCAGAAGTTGAAGCCCATTTAGCTAGAGACAATTTCTCTGAATGAACCTGAGTGAATGATTGGGATTCAATTTCTAAAATCCAATATAAACCAAATGAAGAATGCCTCCAATGTTTGGTATAGTTGGTCTGAATTAAAGCATATTTAAGATCTGGACTAGAAGTAAATTTAGAAATATCAAATGTAACACCTTCATATTCAAATGTTGATCCATTATATAACAATTGAGAATATTCGATGTCTAACACTGATTTTATTGAATAAACACTATTATCAAGTGTGGTGAATAATCCTTTATCGCTATTGAAAGACTCCGGCTCAGTAATCCATTGGATTGCTTTGTAGACTGGTTTGAATGAAGAGTTTCTAGTCTGTTCAAATCCAATGACATTCTCAGCAATTGGCTCTTCATAATATCTGTACTTGAACAATTGAGAAAAACTTTCAGTTTGCTTTATGTGTAAGACTATGGATTGTAAATGTGAAATCGAGGACAGTAACAGAATTGAGCCATATATCAAGACAATAGCGACTCCCGCAGATAGAATGACCCATTTGAATTGAGATTTGGTGTTTCTTTCGGTCATATAATGTCTTCTTGATTCATCACCAGTACAGAGTTTGTTATCAGTTGGGTATTGTGGGTATTTATAACTTTGTGGTTCTTGATCACCAGATTTCGAGTTTTGTAAACTCTTTGCTGACATCTGTGTTTGATTTAAGCGAATGAATTTAGTAGTTGTTGAGTAGTATGGAAAGTGATGTGGTGAGTTGGTTAGTTAGTTTGGTTGATAAGTATAGTGACTCTTATAGAACTGGAGCCATAATTAATTTACGACTATCATTTTCGCGAAGTTTACTTTTTATTAATTTACGCGGTGGCTGAGAATTGAACCACCAAAAATTCACTTTTTGAACATTTTTTTTTTCAGTATTAGCGTGTATTAAAGTAATACTTTCGGTGAACTATACAAACAAACTATCTAAATAGCAATTGCTGATATTGCAAACACCAAATTTTAGTATACGAGAAACCAAAAATGGAGTCTCTTAGTGGAACTTTTTTGAAGTTTTAACCAATGAAGAAGATGAAGAATTTTTAAACGATCAAACTGAAGATTTTGAAGAACCTGAAGAGTCTAAAGATTCTGAAATTAAAGCCAATAACACCAAAAACACAAAAAAATCAAAAAAAACAGTTATTGACGCTAATTTAAATCAAGATTCTGAAGATTCAATTTTCTTGGATGAACAAGTTGATAGCGATGAAACATTAAAAGAAAAAGAAAATAAAAAATCAAATGGAACTCAAAATAAATCATCTGAATTGAAAAAAAATGAATCATTAAATGAAAAAATTAATATCAAAACCACCAACAATTTGGATCAAACAAATTCTACAAAAGATATGAATCAAACTAATGAATCAACTGAATTTATTAATCAACCAGATTCCTCTGAAAAATCTGAAGAAACTCAATTTTATTCAGACTATTCTTCAGATATTGATTATTCTCCAGATATTGATACAACAGTAACTGATCAGATGGACTCATCCAAATCAAAAAAAATTACTGAAGAATCAAAAGAATTATCTTCTAAAGATTCAAACTCCTCAGAACAAAATGTTTTACCTGAAAACGTTATGTTACCATCAAGTCCAGTTCCGTCAGATAACATTTTAGAATCTGAAACTGAGAGCGATCCTGACTTGCCAACTTTTGAAAACAGTTCATCAACAGCAGACCCCAAAAATTTAAATGAAACAGATATTTTAATTGATAAACGAATTTTAAGATCAAATTTTGAAAATATTTCAACTCCTCAATTAGAAAAACCTATTGAAATTCCTTTTTCAATACCACCAGGAAGGTCAAAAACTAGAATTGTGAGTGATTCCTCAAAATTATCTAGATCATTATCACCTCAAAAGAAAAGAATGATATCAGGGACAGAAAATGAATCATCAATTTTAAAAAAAAACAGATCGATTCAACCATTTTCTCAATTTTCGAGAAATGATACTCAAACATCTGATATTCTTTCAACAACAGCTTTTGAACCAACAATCTCATTTAACACTGCTTTATCCAATATTGATATCAATGATATCAATTCAGAGAATAATTTATAAAAATGAGTGGAGACTTATCAAATATTTTTAACCTTGCTTCAATAAACGTCCAGGGTTTAAATTCTTCTTTATCAAATCAATACCAATCTCATTTATCTAATAAAATTAATCAAATACTATTTGATTATCCAAGCAACTCTGTTATTGCAATCCAAGAAGCAAAGATGACAAAAAAAAATCATCAAAGCCTTACAAATATTTTAAAACAACGTGATTATACTATTTTTGGTGACCCAAATAATAAATCCAAATTAATCATATCCAACAATCTACTAATCTCTAAAACTGAAGATTCAGTTATAGACTTTCATAACCAACCTTTTATTAAGAAAATGGAGTCCCTTTTTCCAAACAACTCCATTAGCAGCTTCGGCAGTTATCAGTTTTTACCAACTGTTAATATAAGTCCAGCCAAAGGAAAGGGAATTAAATCTCTAAAATCCACATTTTTAATCATTAATTTATATTTAACCAGTTCAAATAAAAAGAAACGTCTGGAAGAATTAAGGCAACTTTTTTATTCATTGGAAGA
>JAKUBM010000066.1:0-61021 GCA_030566895.1 Phaffomyces coquimbonensis
TCTGTGTTTCTACCAAATAAGGTACTCTTATTCGGTAGATCTACCGAATAACAGAATATTTTCGCACCTTATATGGTAGATCTACCGAAAAAAAAAATCTACCAAATAAGGCCGGACATATGTATATGGCACCTTTTTGGATCTGATTTTTGAAGCGTGGAATTATGAAAGTCTAGTCTGACATTATTATCACTCAAGAGTTGAATACCATTACTGATATTATGATGATTTAACGTTATGTCTTCCCCTATTTCATCATCTAGATCCATCTGGAATTCCTGCTCCATCTTCAATTATATTATGTGAGTATGTGCTTTGACAAACTGACTGGTGGACCGTGGTGTACTACAAGCAATTCCAATCACGGAAAATAGCGGATATATTATCTCATATATTGATAACATGATCTAGTTTTAACAGCTAATTTACCATTAGAACCTATATATACTTGAGAGTTATTACTGGAACTTAGGCCAGGGGATCAATGTTTGATCTCGTGGTGGATTAACTACAGATAAGGTCTTGGATGAAATGAGATTAATATGCTATTCTAAACATTACTGAATAGCTTTATTATTGATATACATGTATATATGCTGAAGTTTTCATATTGAAAGTTGTAGTTCCAGAAAAGCTGGTTTGGAGTTGTTCAAATTGCTTCAAATCTCATCTGTTAGGTTTTTAGTTAGATCTGATTGTTATTACGCTAATTATTAATTATATACTCTGTTTATATTGGTATATATGATTCTCATTATTTTCATTATAGATTGAAATGAAACAGAAAGGTTTTTACTGGACTTATATTTTATCAACTTGTATTATCTCATTCTTCACATTCAACGGAGATGCTTTACATTCAGTACTTGTCAGTGCCTATTATTCACCGACATGAAATTTTGCCTATTGAAGATATCTATATATAGGCAAAAAACAAAATGTCTGCCCTTTTGGCGATATCTGTATATAGGGAGACAAAATAATTTGCCTATTTGACGATATCTATATTTAGGGATACTAACGCTTGCCTATCTAGCAATATTTCATTTTAGCATAATTGTATACTGTAGAGGTACATTTTTGAGAAGAAGAATTTTTTTTCTCTTAGATAATTATGTTGTTGATTGAATTTGTCCATACAATCTTAAATTCCATCTCTTTCTGGTTTCTGTCTGATACGCCGTCTTTACTGATTAGTCATGCGAGTTAGCATCGGTTCAGTCTTGCCAATTCTGGCCTGTTCGACTATGTTTCGTAAACCACGTAGCTATGGCCTAAGTAATCCTTCTGGTCAGATCAAGAATACTTATAACAAGAAAACTAATTTAAAACGTAATTTCTGGATATTTTCTTAAAGCTGCTTTGTATAGATAATAGTTAGGAAAATCAGGCTGAGTAGACAGGCTCCAGGCAGAGCTCTAGGTACAACTCTATATTAAATATATTTGCCACTATAAGATATTCCAGAAAGATTACAGTAGATTATTATACCAGTGATATTCACAGATTAACAAATCATTAGATTGATGGGTGAGCACAACGTTATCTATATATAGTATATATCTTAAAATATATACTAACATTCATACATTAGAACTCCCATAAATTGAAACTTTTAACGCCAAATATCTTAATCTCAAAACTCCATAATAATTATCTAATACTTTATGATCTGAGTTTTCTTCTTTTGGGAATTGGCTCTTCATATTTCTCAGCTTCTCCTGAGACCCTGCCAGTCTCACCTCTTCAGAATCCAGAACTTCTACCAGTTAACTTAAATGGTGACTCTTTAGCTGATATTTTTGGATCAGCTAATTCGTCTACCTTCTTAAATTAATTTCGTTGATACCAAATGAGGTTTAAGAATTGAAAAATTCGTCCAATCTGAAGAGAAGATGGAGTTTTAATTCTGTCACATTTGATCACTCATGAGCTGTTCACTTCAATAACTACTTCAACTTCGTATAGTTAATATATCTTAAGTCTTCTCACTTTCAGAAAGTTCTGTGAATATCAGTAAGGAAAAAATCTTTTGAGTATTAGGCACTGGGCAAAGAATCATTGTAAGCCTAATCAGAAAAGTCTCTTGATAGGAAACTTATTTTGCCCACCTATATACAGGCATTTAGAGTTGTTACGAGTTGGGTTTTTGGGACTCGCGAGTTTTGAGTATCGACTCTCTAGGAATTTTCCCAACTCGCAACTCTCGAGTTAATCATCAACAATCAATAGGACTGCATATTTTTAGGTTGCTGATTATAGTTTCTTTTGAACTTGTCTCTAATATTAATTTGAATTGTTATAGAACGACTGTCCCACTAGCTACTCGTGTAAGTCTAGCTTATTAATACATTCTACTACATAACTAGCTCCAACTGTACAGCTATATATAGTACATTTGATCACTCATGAGCTGTTCACTTCAATAACTACACCCAGAACTTAGAAGGAAAAGTTAAAGCTGAAAAGAAAAGAAGATTCAAGATCGAAGATAACTTGTGAAGATGATTAGAATATGTACAAATTAAAAAATACGTCTTCAGTTGTACATGTATGCATAATATATGTATAAAAAGTTATACGATTTTGAAAAAAAAAGAAAAAAATTACAGTATCAGCATTGAGCAATTCAGTTCTTTGTATTTTACAAACTAAACAATATTGTTTTCTTTTTCGATGTGTCATTGAAGCTACTGAAAACATTACTATGGGTACGACTAATACACAATTCAAACCATTAATTAGATTTGACTTTTCAATGAGGATATAGAATCTAGATAAATAGGTTTAATTGATTCAGTATTCTTCAACATTGAAACTAAATCGAAGATAAATAGGATGTACATAAAAAATTTGATGCTGGATTTGAACTTTGAAGTGAGATGTATGCATTTTAAATGTCGATTTGTGAGATTCATTGACCACAAATTTCACAAGTTGCAAGTTGCCATCTCCCACTATAATAGGCACACTCTGTAAAACTACGTACTTAAATCCAATTCAAAAATCTATAACTTTGAATTATGTAGTTTTTAAAACAAAAATCGGAATGTTTTGATTTTCAAATAAGGACATTGTCTGTCTAAGTTCTGCTTAGAGCTCCGCCTAGAGGCTCTGATTTTTCTGCCTACAACTGCCATAAACTTTCAAGAAAATCAAACATTAATTACACGATTTACATCTGACTATAATAAGAACTCAGAGTTTTGACAGCGCCCTTGATACACCTTTTTGGTTTGATAATTGCTAAACTGGAAGTGTTTTCCATTGCTGTTGGACTTTGTATCACTAGAGACTTTCTCCAGTACAGTAGTATATAGACCATACTATGGAGCCTCAAACCCCACTTTAGGACATCCATAGACAGTTTGGCGATTGATATAAAATGACTGAAATCTTATCAGCATTCGCACAATTGTGTTGATTTATATATTACACTAAAGGTTCCTGAATATCAGTAAGTTAATTGTTGTAGCTACAGTCTGTTCATATGTAGCGCTACTGACAGTTGCTTATTGAGCTTATCCAATGGCAAACAGATCGAATAAATAAACCAGGGGATAAATATAAAAAAGCTTTAATACTGTTGAAAGAAGTAATTCATCTTCTCAATTAATATGAGAACATTAAGACTATGTTGTAAAACTCTTCTCAATCAATATGAGAACTTTAAGAGTATACTGTAAAACTGTAGTTGATGATTATATCAACTTTATGTAATAATTGTAGTAATTAATAGAAGAGGTATGCAGTTGACTAGACTGTTTTTATAAAGTGTCATCTATAGTGTTAACCAATCTCATGGACACTTTACTTCTTTCAACGAATACAACCAGATAAATTATAATTATGATTTAAGTTGATTTATCTAGGGATCTAGATTCTATAGATAATAGGAGTGATGGGCCGCCCATGGGCCCTAAAGGCTAAGCTAATTAGAAATTCTCCGAAGCCCCTGGCAACTTCTGGTATTAAATCTGTACATTTTTTCACGAGCTTACATGTCTTACATGAGCTTGCATGCTTTACATGAGTTTACATACTTATAGATACACCCAGACACCACTGTAAGTAGACCCACTGACCAGGCAGATTAATATATATACACACTCAACTTATGATAGTTGAATATCCACTTATTACCATGAAACATTAGAACGATACTAACTGGTCAATGATTTAAATAACTCTAATACTTAATTAATATATATATATATATATTATGTAATATGTATTCCAGATTCCAGATTCCAGATAAAAATATGTTTTGCAGTTGTAAAACGACCAGATAATGTACCTCGCAAAATTACTTGTTGCCTAATACTTTTAAACACCAAAAGAAGTAAAAGGTATGATGAAAGCTGCTACATAACTAAATATCGATCTAAATTACATTGATGGATGACAAAGCTTACACTAGGGTGACTCTAGTCGCTTATTTTGCTATATGTTCATTGAAGAAAGGAGCGGAGCGTATTCTTAATACTGTAAATGGAATTCATGATACACTGACACAATATTGCGGATTTATAGAATCGAGAACCTGGAATGACGGCCCATCTTATGAGATACATTGTTTATTTGAGAACAAAGTTGGCAGAAAATAATAACAATAAGCATAAAAATAATAAGAAGTAATAATAAAATAGTAGACTGACAGTAAAAATAGTAAAGAGTAAAAGATTAGTGGAGTGTATCCTAGTATCTCATAACAGCCCATGATATATATATATATATATATACAATAAGTGACTGTGTTTACTATAACTAAACGACTTGTTTTCTATGAAGCTATATATCTTCAATAGTGGAATCACTATATATAAATATTACAGAGTTTTCAAAGTTTGTCGAAAAGTACATATACTTTAATATCATTACTGAAAATATCAGCAGGATGTGGAAGCGTATCGTAATACAGTTTTTTATGATTCATGATTCATCTAAAATATACACAGATTAAAGCAACTAAAACTAAGAGGTCTATACATACAGAGTTTAAGAGTGTAGATTTTTTAGGAGACTATATATATCTCCGCATTTCAACATTATACATAACTCCCTAGATGTTATTGTAAAAGGCCTATTTAGGATCTATTACTTATTGCTTAAAGTCCATACAAGGACACTCCGTTAAATAAACAGATATATATATGCCAGATCCATCTATATAGCCCGTTTTGACCCCGATTGAGTTTTGTGATTACGATGAAATTTGAATATATGCACATTGCATAGATATATCCACTGATCGGGATTCTAGTATCTGGCTGGGGCTTGATGAAAGTTGGAACATCGATTTAAATAAACTGCTTAAAAAAAGAAAAAAAGGTCAAGGAGTTTTAAATTTAACGCGATCTTATGAAGTCACCAGCATTTTAAGCTATCAGCCAGTCAGTTACATACTATAGATTCCTGAAACCATGCCAACAGTCACGTCTCACGTGTGTGTGTTTCCATTATATAGCGGACATCAACTTTCAAGTTTATATCTGGTATATGGTATTCTCAGGCCACTTTATTCTTAAAGGTATTTAAAATTCTTAACTTATTCCTTCCTGAATCCTGAAGTGAATCCTGAATCCCGAATCATGATCAAGAAATCTTTTCTTTTTTGTGACATCCATGACGTCATACGTCAAAAAGTACAGCTATAGAATCGAGAATCGAGATCCAAGATATATTTCAGTCAAAAATTGAATCTCTAGAGTCTACTCCAAAACATTCAAAATAATATTTATCTTTATGTCTTTCCTTCATTGTGATCACAGATATAAAATAAACACCTCAGTTTAATCCACAATTTAGGAACTATAAGCTACGAAAGTTGCTTCGTAAATAACAGTAGGCCTATTACAGTCTACCACTAGCTCTGTACCGACCACTTAGTAGTGTGTGTGATTGGTTATATATTTTTTTTTAACTTGACCTTACTGAATCTAAAATGTAAAACCTATGGGGTCTATTCAGCATTCATTCGAGAGAATCTCACTGATCTTAGACCAACTAACAGTAAGGAGTTCATATGCTCCGAGTCATCAACTTTCAACTTTCAACCTACCATTTTGATTAGGGTGGCTTTTTGAGTTACAAATAGGCTGCTTCCTGGAGCACTGTTGAATACTCTTATCACTTGTGTCTTCATCACAATTTTAAATTACAGTACAAGTCATTCATAATCGATATTTGTAAAGTTTGAACTTTGAATCCACTTTACATGTGCTGCCATTTGGTCTTTTAGTGGAATTAGGCGTGTTAATTATTAATTATCGTTAATTTATAATCTATTAGACAGATCAGTTCCTAAATTCTACTAGGTCTTTGGACACTCCACTGTCCATTGAGCAGTCAGTCACCAGACCAGTGACTACTGGCCAGTCTCCTACTTGACCTCAAATCACCAGTTAAAGTGACACGATATTAATTCGTGTACGCTTCTGGTTAAATTTTAATACTTTGACTCAACTATACTTTTACTGTGTTTCTTTTCTCTAAAGAATCTAGACAGTCGATATAGTTATAGTGACTGTACAGTTTTTGCCTCGACTTTCAATGCTGAAGCCTCAAGACTCAAGAGTCAAGGCTCACACCAGGCACCTTAATATTTTTTTTGTTTTTTAACGAAACTAGTTACTAAATACAAAAAAATGGTCTACACATACACTTGCAGCTAGCTGCTTAAATTAAGCAGACGGATGCATCATGCAAGGCAAGCTAGCTTGCATGAATTAATTTCACGAAATTTTCGGAGAGGAAAATCAAGAAAAAACACTAGAGAGAAAACTACTATTTTTGTAACCTTTTGTAGCTCTAATCAAGTCAACTAAGGTAAGGAGGACAACAAAATCCAGATCCATGTGGAAAGCATTTTCAGCTTTTGAATAATACTACTGTTAAGTATAACAGAGCAGTAGTTCTGCTATTATGAGCTGAATTATGAGCTGAATTATGGGCAGATTTGCACTTTTCACGTGACTATCACATGATCATAATCTAAATACTATCATAAAGTGATTTGTAGCACTTTCACATGCTTGCATAATCTTACATAATCATAGAATATAGCTTATTTGGTAGGTTTTTTTTTCCGGTAGATCTTCCAAATAAGCCGCGGATTATATGGTAGATCTACCAAATAAGACAAAAAAGCTTCTGTTATTTAGTAGATCTACTGAATAAGAGTAACCTTATTTGGTAGAAACACATAATTCGAAATATATTGTTTAGAAATCTGTTATAATCAATGTTTGTCTTGTTCAGATAATCTACAAAGTTGTAAAGTTTGTAAGAATGTCTTTTGAAATGTGTTAAACGGCTTTACTAGTCTTAAGCAATTAATGGTGTTTGAAATTTAGTTTACAATATTTAATTGCAAGATTTTTTCTCCTGAAAAAATATATAATTATTGTTTTGTTCAACTGATGAACCCACACGTCTTTTTTAAAGGCTGGCTGGACATTCTTTTCTGAAATGGGTTTTGCAGAGTCTATATCAATTTCTTTAATTTCAATAAAACAGAATGATATTTGCAGATTAATCCAAAATTTATTTCAATTGTAGACAAAAACCTAGCTGGAAAATGAGCTGGATGAATTATTGGTTAATTTAATTGGTTAAAAATTTGCAGGTATAAACTAGTTTAACACATTCCAAAAGACATTATTACAAACTTTACAACTGTGTAGACTATCTGAACAAGACAAACATTAATTATAACTGATTTTAAACAATATATTTCGAGTTATGTGTTTCTACCAAATAAGGTACTCTTATTCAGTAGATCTACTAAATAACAGAAGCTTTTTTGTCTTATTTGGTAGATCTACCATATAATCCGCGGCTTATTTGGAAGATCTACCGAAAAAAAAAACCTACCGAATAAGGCGCGACAAATGTATAGTTAGTTCTTTTTTCTGAAGAAACGAATCTATATATGAAGGCCTAGTCATGAGTCTGGAGTCAGTGCCCACTGCTCAGTACTCACAGTTTCTATTTCTCCAATAATATGGAGTCTGGGGTCTGGAGTCTGGACTAGTTACTTTGCGAGTTGCATACTATGTGGATTAAACTAGCTGTAGTCTGTAACGCGTATATCACATACGCTTCTCTGAAGCCTGGAAAAGATAATAAGATAACGTTGCAGGAATATTTGAGGGTCCGAGGTCGAGTACGTATGAGGGTTTATTAGTACTAGTAGTGTGGGATTAAATAACACTTGTCACAAATTATCTATAAGTACTTGTTAGTGTCTGTATAAGAGTGAATTGTATAATTATCCTAGTTCAATTGTCTAGTTGTTTTTTCCTTTGCCTCAAGAGTCAAAACTACTAAACGCAGAAGTGAATATGTATGTACCAGATTATATGGAACACCGTACAGTGTACACTAACCCGACTCACGTTACACGTACCAAGATTCAGGATTCAGGAACTATATATAACATGTTCAAACAATTGCTTAAAGATTTTAACACTTCTTCTTACTCAATTCTAATGAATCTCTTTTTAACTGAGAGTAAAACTGTTATAGCCAGAGTAACATTCAAGAGTCAAGATATAGCGCAATAAAATCTTAGTAGTAAGTACAGACTATCATACCATGTAGTATGTACTTGTCGCTTCCTATTTACCAACCTGAAAATTACCTGAGACACTGACATGTACTATGTAGCTACCTCGAATCGCGATTCGCGATCCGTTAATCTCAATATTTGTCAAAAGTGAAATTCTGAGGTCAAATTGTTAATCAGCTTCTTGTTTAATGTTTGAAAAATGTTAGTAACTTATAGCCTCAACATATTTATAGTTTTACAATCCTTGAGGCTTGAGGCCTGTAGTATGTAGTATGCACAATATTATCGAACGTCAAGGCTAAAATACTTTGATACTCCTGAGTTGTGACTCAATAATCAATGCTCAATACTTGGAGGCTGGAATCAAAAGATGTGAAAGATCCTATCAGGCGTTGATCTATCTCAGCTAAGATAGACTTATAAAAATATAGATGCTTTAGAGAATAATAGAACGCATACTGGTACTTATACTTTACTTGCTTACTTTCATGAATTATCATGATATTTTTTTCTTCTTTCTTCTGTTTTTTCTTGAGAGTCGATTCCCAACTTCCAAGTTACAACAAAATGGCCTTACTTTGAATTAGTTTTGACAGCTGCAATTTGGGTGATTTGAGGTGGAAACTTGAATTAGTAAACTTAAAATCAACTTTTAAACTTTAGTTGAATTTTTGAAGATCTGTAATTTTAGTTTCTTGGCTGAAACTGACAAAAATAAATCTACAACAGAAGCTAGATTAATCACAGAATCAAGATTAATTATGTTGAAAGAAGTAAAGTGGTCATAGTATTTGTTAATACTATTTATGACTAGTCATAACTCTAAGTCTTAAGAGTAATTAAAATGGACATTTTATAAAAACAGTTTAGTTAGCTGTCTAACTCTTTTATGGTTATTTACATAATATAGACAATAAGTCACAAAGGAGCAATCTAATTAGTCTCAAATAGCAATCAACAATCAATTATTACTATCTTAAGTTTATTGAGAATGTTTATTGAGAATATATTACTTAGGTAGGAAAACATTATGTTGATGTGAACTTATTATGAATAGACATATAAGTTCCTCTTATTATATACAAACTTTATATAGAAAAAATAATTAGAAGAGTCTGAATAATCTGAATAATCTGAATAACAATCAATGAACATGTCAGAATCCATAATTATATAATAATTGTATTTGTTAGCCTGGTCCATACACTCAAGTAGGATATTCAAAATTATCACGGTATGTATATCTTGATTCAGAACAGATCATAACTCCTTATACATATTAGATAGATCTTAAATAGGATTCAGAAGGGTGCTAACTATATCAAAGCATTAATTGCTAAAATTATAAGAAAAGCTTTTTAACTCAATTAATCTAAATCCTTAACAAGTGTTACAAAATCGAAATATTATCTGAACAGTGAAGGATCGAAAGTCAAGGCATGTAATTTTGAAGGGAACAGAAGGCACACAATTCATACTTATGAAGCAGTTCTTTAAAACGTTTGGATACTCAGAGGAACTTTGATTGTTTCTCAACATAGTTAGAACCACATAAATAGAATGTACAGATTAAACACTATTTTCTTCAAGCTATTTGATTTTCAATCAAAATAATATAAGAGTTATAGCTTATAGCACGTCTACATGCTCACTCTTTCTCTTTGCCTCCATACTAGGCTTTAATAGGTTGTAAATGCACATATATACACCTGAAGTTCACTAACATCATTGACCTCAAATTTAGTTGTAAAAAGCTCATAATTCGACTTTCATACAAGCTTATCTATGAATAGTTGATAGTTCAACTTTTGTACAAGCCGATCTATGTCTTGGAGAGAATTTCTTTAAATCGAAATTCATAATATTTCAAAGATAATGTAATGACTTATAGAGAATCCCCGTAAATTTGTTGAAGAACAGACTAGTCACTAATATTTAGTGAATCATAACCAAACGCATCAACAATATCCTAAATTTACTTACAACGTTTAGCATTCACAAAGAGAGTATTCAAGTCTGACATCTCTGTGACATTGTAAATTACTTCTATTCAAGTATTATTGGAGGTAAATCGATATATCACCATAAACCGCTAGCCTTCTTGAAGGTTCAGCATTTACAGTACACAGTATTAGAGTACCTATTCTCTATGAGACAAAATTTTATTCTTTATACAAGTACAATAATAAAACTTCATTGAAGACTTCATAAATTAATGTTCAATCTTCACCTGCAGGTATTTCATCTTTTAATATTTTGATCAATTTGATTCTTATTTCAGTCTTATTATCCCCACGTAAGATATCACTTACAAAGAAGGCATCAATGTCTAATTGAACCATTTCTAACGCACCTTTCAAAACACCAACTAATACATTAGAATACCATAATTCCTTAGATGCTGTTTCATCATTTGGTAATTCCACAAACTCAGCTAATGGATTTTCATCTAATATCAAGCTGAATTGCTTTGAATCAGATGACCAATTTGTGATTGATGGAGTTATATTTAAGAAAATTTTAAATCCAACTTTTGATATAACATCTGCTGTTTCTTTGAAATTGGAACAACGATTTGTATTAGTTTTGGCAAGAAAGTCTTCAATCAACCTTATCCCTATATTGTACCCCATTTTCTCTAACTGTGTGTTGACTTGAGTGTAATCATGCTTGAAATCACGTACCAATTGAGCGACAACAGAACCGTATGTTAATGTAAATAATTCAGCATTCTATATTAACTTATTAGTTAGTTTATGGTTCTTATCAGATCTTTTTAAGGTAAGATATTGATACCTACCACTTTCTCCACTCTGTTCTTCCAAATATCATCAGTTGCTGTGTTTATTTTACTCATTTTTATTGGTATTTTTGATATCTTTTTAAGTCTTTATTATATTACTTCAAATTTGGATTTCGATCGCGAAAATAAAATGGTTACAGGACACACCATAATAAATGTAATTATAAATTTTGTGCACTATAAAATTTAACCTTGTAATAAATTGTTTAGAATTTGTTTGTATTTACCATTAGTAGCCTTATTGGCTCTTCTCAGCCTCTTTTCTGCAACTGCATAAGAGTCTTCTTGTTCTTTACTTTCATAATCATATAAGTTACCTAAATCAATCAAAGCTTCAGCATAATCAACCCAAGTTTGCGGTTCTTCTTCATCTTCAGCTTGTTTGATGAAATTGACAGCCTTTTTGGTGAGTTCAATGGCTTCTGTTTGAGCCTCTTTAGCAGTATAACCATCAATTTTGGTATCATTCTCAACATCTGAATCATAAGTAATAGTAGTGAAAATGTGAGATGGATGATCAGCAGCTTGTAATAAAATTTGACCAACTTTTAAAGAGACCTGTTTTAAATAATCTAATTGAGTTTTTTCTTTAGCCGTTAATGAATCAACATCTTTATTTAGTAAATCCTTATGAAATTCAGTTGTTAAATTACCAAACTCTTCACCATGTTTAATTAACCATTTTGAATATTTATCGGAATGATAAACTTTATATAAAGGATGAGATTTAGGTAAATGAACTTCTTCTTCGTCAATTTCATCATTCTCATCATCACTATCTAATCCTTCTTTCAAATCATCAATCTTACCAAATGTTTTGATTATATCTAATAAATCATCAAATGCTTTGATAGTTTCAAAAACGTTTTCATTTAATAAAGAGTAGTTTTCTAGTAATTTGATAGATTCTTCGGCTTCTTCATAGTTTTTAATAACTTCGTCTAACATTTTAGAAATGTCTGGTATTTCATCTGTTTTTTTAGTATTCAAATCAAATCTTGAAACGAATTCCAATGGGATTCTATTCAATAAGATTCTTGATTTTGTAAATTTTAACTCAATTGAATTTGGATATTGTTCTTGACCTAATTCAATTCTTTCTAGAGCAGCATCAAAAAATTCCTTAACCCTTTTTGTGATTTCCTTTTGTTTCAAGTTGAACTTCTCTTCATCTTCTTCTTCATCATGATCAACTTCTTCATTCTGAAAAATTGTTAATTCAGCTAATGCTAATGCGTATAAAGAATGAAATTCAGCAGGTAATTTTTGTTCTTCTTTTTGATTTCTTAACAATAAATCAGATTCATGAATCACCCCGTTTAAAACCATTTCGTTTTCTCTATTGGATTTTATATATGTGTTCCATAACCCTTTTAATTGATTCAATTCATCATCTGGATCTACTTCATCATCTAATTCAATCTGAATTTCATTTTTATGTACAGGAGGTGTATCTTCCTTAGATTTGGACTTTTCTGGTTCAACAGATTCAGATTTTTGCTTCTTACGTTGGTGAGCTTTACCCAATCCTAGAGTTCTTTTGGCCATTGTATATAGTGGGCTAACTAAATGAAATACGAGTGAAAATTATGTCAATTCTAAGGTTTATCTCATGGCTATATCAAAAAAAAAAATCGGCTCACTATAAAAATATTTCCAGTTCGGGCACACAGCGATGAGATGAGATACAGACCAATTCAAGATGTGAAACATAATACATAATAAGTGAGTACGAGCAAAGTATGGGAGAGGTATGTATCATATCACTGCCCTCGGTCATGTGAATGAGCCGCGTATTATGAACGGACTCTGAATCTCCATTTCAAAGCCCATCAATCATCAAATTTATCCACAATCACGAAATATAATTAAATTTCACGTGACTTTCACTTTAAAAGTGACATATCGATGAGATGCTGATTGAAAAATATTCTAATTTGCAAGTTGTTTCTATTTATTATCATCACTCTATCCATTCATTCATCATGGTCAACATACTGACATCCCAAAACTGCTCGGGTGAAGTCCATCTACTCATCGGTGTCTCTGCTTTAACAAACACAAGAGTCCAATCAATATTAGCCAATAATGCAAAACCTATCATAATCACACATAATGAAGATGAAAAGAATTTCAAAATGAACGAAAGTTTATTACATTTGGCTAAAGTTGGTAAGATCGAACTGCATAACAGATTATTTGATTTAAACAATGATTTATTCACATTAGGTAGAACAAGAGTTAATAATGTCATTGATAGAGTATTTCTTAATTTAAGTTCAAATCACCATGATCTAAAATTGAAAATTTTTGAAATCTGTCAAAGTAATAGAATCCCAATTAATACCACAGAAAGTCCCGAATTATCAACATTCACATTATTATCAACTTATTCAGATGGTGATTTCCAGTTAGGTATAACTACATCTGGTAAAGGTTGTAAATTAGCAAATAGAATTAAAAGAGAAATAGTATTAAGGTTACCGAAAGATTTAGGATTAGTCTGTGAACGGGTAGGTGAATTAAGAGAACAGATTCAAAAAGAGGATAAGATTGAATTAGTTTCTAAATTTCAAAAGGATTATAATGAATTATATAATTATTCATCATTAGGTGAAAATGAAGAAGATTCAATTCAATCATCAAAATTTAATAATTTTATAAGTGAATTTAATATGAACGAACTTGAGCAAAAATTAAAAAGATCAAGATGGTTGAATCAAATTGTGGAATACTATCCTTTTTCAAAATTATCAACGATTTCAATTAATGATTTATCAGATTCTTATAAAAATTTCTCAAATGATTTGAATATTGAAAATAATAATACAACATCTACTAAGAAGCAGAAATCTGATAACTCCAATAAAGACAATCGGCCTATCATTCTTTCAGAGTCCTCAAATGACTCAAATCCAACAATTTCATCATCTTCTATAAACTCTGAAACTAACACTAAAAAACAAGGTTCAATATCATTAGTTGGTGCGGGACCAGGCTCATTATCTTTATTAACATTAGGTGCACTACACGAGATCAATACAGCAGACTTAGTCCTTACTGATAAATTAGTTCCACAAGAAGTTGTTAATTTAATTCCAATTAAGACTGAGAAATTCATAGCTAGAAAATTCCCAGGTAATGCAGAAGCTGCACAAGAAGAATTATTAGAAAAAGGTTTAAAAGCATTGAAAGAAGGTAAGAAAGTGGTTAGATTAAAACAAGGTGATCCTTATATTTTTGGTAGAGGTGGTGAAGAATATTTATTTTTCCAGCAAAATGGTTTTACTCCAGTTGTTTTACCAGGTATAACATCTGCATTATCATCAACTGTTAGTTCTCAAATCCCTGCCACTCAACGTGATGTTGCTGATCAAGTCTTAATCTGTACGGGGACTGGAAGAAGAGGTGTATTGCCTAAGATCCCTGAATTTGTCTCAACTAGAACAACGGTATTTTTAATGTCATTACATAGAATTGAAGATTTGGTAAATGGATTGATTTCTAACAATTGGGATGAGGAAATCCCTTGTGCTATTGTGGAAAGATCATCATGTCCTGATCAAAGAGTTACTAGAACTAAATTAAAATATTTGGTTGAGGCAATTGAAGAAATTGGCTCAAGACCTCCAGGTTTATTGGTTGTTGGTTATGCATGTGAAGTATTGAAGAAAAATGAAGATTTAGAGAAGAAATGGATTGTTGAAGAGGGTTACAATGATGGCAGTGATTCCATTGGTCATCTACTTGAATCTTTTTAATAGATATTTATTACTTGTAATTGATTTATAGTGTAGTGAGTCGTGACTCGATGACTCGATAGATCAGCATCTCGGTGAAGATTCGAAAGATTACCAAACACATTTCAACTGAAAAAACGCTATTAAGAACTAAAGCCCACACTAAACCATGAATTTATTAAGAAGATCCTTCCATTCAAGTCGACAACTCCGCTCAATTCAACCACATGAACTCGGTTTCGTGTTTGATATGGATGGAGTTTTATTAAAAGGTTCCAAACCGATTCCAGGAGCTTCTGAAGCTTTAACTATTTTACAACAAAGATCAATTCCATGGATCCTGATGACCAATGGAGGCGGGATCTCAGAGGAAGCTCGTGCTGAATTGTTGAGGTCAAGACTTGGAATCAAGGTTAATACGAATCAAGTGGTTCAAAGTCATACACCTTTAACTATTTTACCAAATCGTAAAGATTTAAGGGTTGTTGTAATTGGAGGTGATAGAGATAAAAGTAAGAAAGTTGCTAAGAATTATGGGTTTATGCAGGTGTTAATCCCAGCAGATTACGTCAAGACAAACCCTGCAATCTCACCATTTCATAATAAAGAATTGTTGGAATTTGGTGAACATGTTGATAAAATCGATGATTTACCAATTGATAAAATATTAGTTTTCAATGACTCAAGAGATATGGGCACTGATATTCAAGTCATTTCAGACATCTTACGAAAACAACCAAATACAGATGTGATCTTCTCAAACGATGATTGGTTATGGGCAAATGATTATAGAGAACCAAGATTTGGCCAAGGTGTGATTAGATACCTTTTAGAACAATTATACAAACAAAACCACAAAAGAGAACTAAATAGAGTTATACTGGGTAAACCAACTAAAATAGCATATGATTTCGCACATCATGTTTTGATAAACCAAAATAAATTCAGTAATGATACAAATTCACTGATTTCTAAACTTCAATTCGGTGAGGAAGTTAAACAAAGCCCTTTTAAACAAGTGTTCATGGTTGGTGATAATCCAGCAAGTGATATAATTGGTGGGTTTAACTACGGTTGGAATACTTGTTTAGTTAGAACTGGTGTTTATAGAGATGGGGATAAATTGCCTTGTGAGCCAACTATTATCGGAGATGATGTTCTTGAAGTTGTTACGAAGGCTGTTAAAAGGGCAGGATTGTGGTGATTACTGAGCAATAGGAGAGTCAGTAATACTGATGCTGGTACTGCCCCCAACCCCCAACACCACACTCTGAAAATTTGTTTGACTTCTCTATCTTTACGTAAGCAGATTTCGGGCTTTCTGTTTTCTTTTTCTTTCTGTTTCTTATCGGAGCTATTTAAAGATGCGAGTTTCTTCTTCATCAAATTCACTTTTTTAATCCTCGAAACCACTAAAAATTCTCCTTAATTTTACAACCAAATCTTCACTCTCAGCTTTTATCGTCCACATTCCAAATGTCAGAACAACAAACAACTCATCAATCTTCTGTTCCATCCACCTCTGAGGTCTCATTATCTCCTTCTGTATCCCCAAACACAAATCAATCTAAGATAGTCAAACCAAAAAAGAAATCAAAGAAACTTTGTCACTACAAATCATGTTTATCTCCTCATTCCATCGTTGGTGACTGTAACTTTTGTTTCAAGAAGTTCTGTACCTCTCATCGTTTATTAGAAAGTCACGATTGTGAGCATTATAGAGAAGTTCAAAAGGAATATCATGAAAGAAACGCAAGACAACTGCAACAAAACCAAACAGTCACTTCTAAAGTCTAACACTCGTAATACTCTTTGTGTGGGTTTATTGTTGGTTCCCGTCTTGCTGGTTGGTGTTGAGTGTGTTGGTCTTATATTGAAATATTTTGTGGTTGTGATTTCTGTTTTGCCACCTTTTCATTATTGCATTTCCCATAAAAGTATTCCTTTTTTCAGAATTTAACGTTGCTTGCCCAATTATTGCTAATATTGACATCTAATATGAACTGATTATGATCCACGTCGCCTTTTTTATGTCCCTCTTTTTATTCTTGCCCCACTTGCTGATTTATCATTGCTCTTTTCCATTTTTATTACGCTAATCATTACCTTTTTAATTCCTATGACCCTTTTATACTATTATTATTGTTATTACCACATCATTCATGAACTATTACTTGCGTTTTTATGTTAAAGACTATTAATAGAATGTTACCATTTTTTTCATACTGTTGATTGTAATTTTACTCTACTCTTTGATATCGAAATGAAATACACTTTTATTGTACTATAAAATGACAAAATAAATAATTTAAACGATCAACTCCATTCAATTTGAGATGAATACTTGAAGAACGAATAATGAATGAATATTAAAATGATAAACCTCAAGGCAATACCAAAAATACCTTCCCAAAAAATTCCGATGAATTACAAATTATACCAAAACTATGACTTATAATCATAAATCATCAGAAATACCTGTCAAATTAATGGCTTGACCAGGTTTAAAGGCTGGTAGGCCTAAGAAAGGACAACCAGCACATCTAAATGCATCACCTAAAGAACATGAGCCACAACCTCCAGTTTTACCTTCAATTGTGAAATCAACTTCACTTAACTCTTCAACACTAAATTGAACTTTTGGGTTTTCAATAACTGGTGCCTTCTTATCACTTACTTGTAGTTCTGCAAATGCTTCTCTTTCTGCTAATCCGCATGAACAATCTTTACAAGCTTTTCTTCTTTTAACGCCATTTGAAGCAGGTTCATTTAAACAAATAATGGATGATGTGTTTAATAATGAAGTTTCATTGATTAGTGAATTTTCATCGATTAATTCATCTTCATCCTCGTCTTCAGATGAGGAATTTGATAGGAAATCATCAAGATATCTTAATTTTTTAGCTTCATCGACTAATGGAGTTGGAGTCAAAGAAGGAGCAGGTGAGTCTATTTGAACTCCATTGAAAGGTGAATCTATTTCAACACCATTAGTAGCTGGAGTTTCTGGTTTTGATAATTTCTTAAATTTTCTTAAATTTGATAATTTTGAGCCAACTTTTTTAGTGGTACTACTTGATCTTAATGATAAACTAGTTGTAGTCTTCAAAGATTGTTTAATATTTGAGTTATTGGGAATAGTCTGGTTGAAATCTCTTGACGAATCAATATAATAAACTGAATCATAATGATTAGTCGTTAATTGAAATTTATTTAAGACTATATTAGATAATAAAAATTGATCAATTTTAGAACCTTGATGCTTTGAGTTTAGTTCCTGCTTCTTCGTTGAAACAACATTTTCTGCGTCAGGAAGGACCACAAAGTTGTCGTCTAGTATCAGTAAAACGTTGGACATGTTTGTGTTATGTGTGTAAGTGTTTTTAAATGAGTACTAATTAAAGAATGAACCAAAAATTTTTTCAGGTTTTTTTTTCTTCTTTTTTGATGACTAAAAGGTTCTAAAAAGCTTTAAATTAAACAATTATTAATAGATTAGTAAAAATGAAGTGAATTTACTAAAGGTGAAGACTAGTTACTAAAAATGATATAAAAGATTAATGAAATCAAGAATTGAGAGAGAAAAAAAGCGGATTTTCAAGTCTTTTTATAATTATTTTTCGCAATTATTTTCACCATTATTAATTTTATCTTTTCGATCTTTGATTCGTTGACACAATTTCAAATCCCGTTAACAGAAATCAATTCAAACTTGTTACTTCACTCAAAGAGTCAAAAGGCGCATTTTGAAAGGAGTGGAGGTGTAATAATCATTAATAAACTTCTTATTGGTTCAAAATATCTTCTACTAATCGTATCTGTGGTGATAACACTTCCAGCTTAACATGGGCCTATAGATAAAATACACAAATTACCATTATTAATTACAGATAACCTTTATTACAAATTTAACCTGTATATTAATTAATTAAGTAGCACTCAATCTTCTTCAATGGCATTATCGTCGTCATCTTCTTCATTATTATTGCCCTTTTCTTCATCGTCGTCGTCGTCGTCGTCGTCATCGTCATCGTCATCATCGTCATCATCGTCATTATCTTTACGATCATCATCATCATCGTTATCCTCATCTTCGTCTTCTTCTTCCTCTGGATAACCACCTAATTTATGAACAATCTTATCCGCAATTTCATTATAATCACTCATCCCACCCATTCCAATATCACCATAGCTACCAATGATTTTTTCAACTGGTTTTAAAATTTCAATCCATGGCATTTCATCTTTAATTAATTGAATGTGTCTTTTAGTAATTGCTGAATTATAAGCATATTTAACCATGGATGGTGCAATCAGAATTGGAAATTGTGTATTCCATGCCCTTATGACATTAGTTAATAGATTATCACAAACACCAATTGCAATTTTAGCTAGTGTATTTGAAGTTAATGGAGCAACTATTAAGATGTCTGCCCAACGACGTAATTCAATATGTAGAACTGGATCAGATCTTGCCTTCCAAGTACTCCACTCATCTTGATCTCTCCAAATTGTGATATGTGGACCAAATTCATTTTTAGTAACGAAATTTTCTGCAGATTTTGTTAAAATTAATTGAATTGATAACTTATCCTTTCCATAAATTTCTTCTAATTTTTTAATTATGGATTTTAATTTAAATAATCCAACTGATCCACATGATCCAAATAAAATATGAATCTTACCATCATCTTGTGGTAATCTTGAATCTAAATTCTCTGCTTCTTTTGGTTTTATTATAGGTGCTGAATTTAATGATGGATTTGGACTTTGTGAATTTACAACATCATGTTGTTCTAAAACGTCTCTTATACTTCTTGTTGTATCATTATTTGTACTTGAACTATTACTTCTTGATCTGACTCCACCATGTCTTAGTGTATCTTCTAAATAGAAATGAGCATGAATATCAGGGGATTTTTTCCTTTGTTGATCAATTAATGTAGTATTTGGATCTGATGAAGATAGTGAACTATTACTTCTATTTGAATTAGAAATCAAAGGACTTAAAATCTCATGATCTGATAAAATATGTAATCCATCGATTAAAGTACCAGATTGTGGACTTTGTGGTGAAATAGTCTTATCTCTTGCTGTTTTAGCAGCCATTGAAGCTGAAATTGCAGCATTGGCAATAGTACCTCTTAATAACGCACCGCCTGCAGGTACTGTTGATTTAGAAACACTATTAGTTAACTTATTAGCATCAACCTTAGTATTTAAATGATTTGGATTTGGTTGTTCAATTGAAATTCTACTAACGTTTCTTGATAAATTAGTTAATGAATCACCAGTATGAATAGTTTCATCTTTGAATTCATTGTTGATAATTTCATTGATTGAATGTGATGAGATGTTATTACCTGTTGCGATATTGGTGTTTAGAATTGGAGCAGGAGATGGACATTGAAGATTTGAAATCGCTAAATCAGTTGGATTTCCTTGATCAGTACTCAATCTTAATTTGACTGCCTTGAAGTCTTTCTTAAATGTATCACCAACCATATTGATGTGTTATAATGTAGTGTATCTGGAATTTGTTGAGGAAAAATGAGAATTATATTTTCTTTATGTTATATGATTAAAGTAAAACTGTGCAAATGGAGAGGAATATGAGATACGAGTGAGCTGTTGTTGATCTTAAGACACCTATGGAAAAGTAGCGTCGAGTCGATTGTGGAAAATGTAAAAGTTTGAGTATTGAGTGGATACAACTATGTGATAGTTCTTATGATTTGGGATATGACTTTTTGATTGAATTTGTTCACTTCAATTTGATTTCTTTTTTTTCTCTACAAAATTTTCTCTCCTGAAATTCGAGTTCCGGAATTATTTTTTCTTACAAATTGCCCTCGGATATCACTAAATGTAGGTTTACGCTGTTCAAATTGCCTTTTAGAACTAGTTTAGTGGCTGTTGTTAGTTAATAGAGGTAAAGTTTCATATGTAGGAGTTTTCAGCTTGAAAAGAAACTGAATATTGGGTGAATTACCACTTTTAAAAAATCTCTCTAATGACTCGAGTAAATCAATTATAGATTTTCATTTAGGAATGAACGTCTTATATGAAAGGAAAAATAAAGCAGTTAAACTTAGCTCTCCTAGCTACTTATTATGGCGTAATTTCGCCTATCATATTGTAGACATGAGACTGGTCACTGTAGCTTCTGCGTCGGCCTTAGGCGGTAAATTTAATATAAACTCTAATTTTTTTTTTGGGCTTTTTATTGATTAAAAAAAATTGATTTTGATATCAATATTTAATATATTTATATTATATTATATATATAATATTGTTATCATATTACTATTATTAATGTTAATTCGCGGCTGAGATCACGCGATTATCACAATCTGATAACGAATCTTGCAGCTAGAGTCGAGCTTAATTAGAGAGCTGTTAAAATGGATAGTATACGATCATTTTTGATTATACTAGATATTTAGCCCTACTAGTAATTTATATTAAATATATATATATATATATATTATATATATATATATTAGTTCATGAATATTACTATATGGTAAACATTCTAGCCTTTTTTATGACGTTTATTTTCACAATTTTCTATTAATTTAAGCTTTTCAAATTAATTAAGGTCACAATACGCTAAGTAAATTAGAAATTAGACAACATTGAACAATGGGATAGAATTAGTTTGACACAAAAAAATGAGGTAAATTATTAATAATATCACCGACTTGTACCATGGATATTCTTGAAGTCTTCATAACTTCTACAGAAGTATCTACAGTTTGATAGCTAAATGACTAGTTCTATATAATTAAAAAAACTATTTATTTCTTCTTTTTAGAAGCATTAGCAAATCTACCTTTGCCAACTTTAACACCACTACTTCTAAAACCTTGAGATGTGAAAGGAGAGATGAAATTATCAGCAGAACCACCACCAATGAAATCATTCAAGATTTTATCATTTTGTTTTCTAAGTCTTTCTTCAGCTGTAACTGCTTGTTGATATTCCTTTTGATCTTCTCTCAAGATTGGAACTTGGAATTTCTTCTGTTTATTTGTTTTATTGTGAACAAAACCTTTGTTACCGAATCTTTTTTGAGAATTTTTAGATAATGGAGATGCAATTGAATATCTATCACCTCTTGTATTCCATATTTTATCTTGTTTTAAATGTGCATAAATTTTACCAGTATTTGAATTAACAGAAACCAAACATTTTAATAAAGTTTGACCACCACATTTTGGGCAAAAATGTTTGGGTTGACCATTTTTAGGAACTGGAATCATTGTGAAACAAGCATGACATCTTAACATTGAATTTTGAACTTTTTTAATCTTTAAACCATTTAAAATATTGATTAAATTTAATCCTAATTGTATCGTAGTGTTTTGAACAGCAAAATCTTGGGTAGCTAATGCAACATTAATAACTTCTGATTCTGCAGTTGCAACATTAACACCACTATCTTTAATCATAGTTTCGATTAAATTATCAGCTGTGATCCAAGACCCATCATTATCATCATCATTATCTTCATTGGTGTTATTGGTTTGTGATTCTAAATCTATTGGCGTATTTAATTGTTCTGATGTGATTTTTTCAGTTATGTATTCCTCAGTTGGGATTTCTCCAGAAACAATGTTGTCTTCTTTGATTAGATCAGTTTTAGTTCCTTCAATCTTTAATGCATCTAATTTAAATAAAGCTCCCTGTATTTCGACTACATCGACTGATTCACCTTCTAGTCCTCCATTGTCACCTTCATCTTCAATATGTATTTGTTCAATTTGGTCAGCTAATTCTTGAGCTTCTTTAGATGTTTTATCTTCGTCTTCTTGTATTTGCTCAACTTTTCTAGCTTTTGGGCCTTTAACAACAGTAGCCCAACCATCTAAGTCAGGTTGTGCCTTTTCCCATAATTTTTGCTTTTCCTCTTCTTTTTCAAGTTTTTTAGCAGTTTTATTCTTCTTCTTTTTCTTTTTAACGACTTCAAATCCATCATTATCAGCTTCTTTTGCTAATCTTTCCTTTTCTTCTTGTTCCATTTTGATTCTTTTTTCTTCTTCTTGTTTAAGTTGGATTGGAGTTTTATCACCAGGATTGTTTCTTAGATTTTCCTCTCCATTTATTTCAACTTCTAATTCATAAGTTAACGCAATGATATGTAAATCATTAGTACTCAAAACTTGAAAATCACCAGTCAGTCTAGAAAAATCAGTGACTCTTTTGATACTTTCTGGTTTTGGATGCCTAATGATTAAATTATCTCCCCATAGTGCTAAATTTCTTCTTGCATTTTCATCTCTAATTTCATTGTACACAGATGGACAAGTATAGAACTTCTCAGCGTATTTTGAAATGGTAGAATAGTTTTGAGTGATCAAAGGATGGGCATCCAAGACCAGATTTTCGACTCTATTCAAACTCATTGTGCTTATTTTGGTTCGAAACCTGTGAATTTCTTAAAATTAAAGAAAAAAATTATCAAAAAAAAAATATTAAAACTCATCGCAGAAAATTTGACTTGTGTGTCCAAAAAGGGAAGGTTACGAGCGCTTCAGACTCAGATTTAAAGGGAAAACCACGTCAAGAATTCCACTTTGTTCCATTGTGGAAACTCATAAAAATGGCCGTTGCAGAACTGATCACCAAAGCTAACAGTCTTCGTGACGCTAAAAAGTACGAAGAGTCAATAGAAGTTTACGATCAAGCTTTAAATGAACAACCAAGTGCATTTAAGGCTCATTATGAGAAATCCATTGCATTACATCGTTTAAAGAGATTTGATGAAGCTTTAGGAAGTTTATACAACGCTGAAACATCAGCCAGATCAAGAAGCAATAGATCATTATTTGGACAATTGTTCTTCAGATACGCCCTGGTGCTTAATGCTAAGGGATCCCCTGAAACTGCAATCAAGTTTTTAAATCTATCAAAGGATTATAGTTATGATGATAATGAAATTTCATTATGGAAACTTCAAATTGAGAAAAAGGCCAAAAAATTACAATTGGATGGATTTAATTCAAATGATGCTTTCAAATCTCAAGATGAAGCTTTTGAAAAATCAAAAGAATTCAAACAATTTGCTTCTTCAATCCCAGCTCCACAAAAGAAAGAACCAAAAATTTCAGAGATCATGGAAGAAGTCAAACCACAAGTTAAAACTGAACCAAAAGTCTCTGAAGAAGATAAGATCGCCAAAGAGAAAAAAGAATTAGAACAAAAAATGTTGAATAAAGATAATTTATATCCAACTCCAAAAGATATTAGAAAAGATTGGTTTCAATCTCTATCTTCATTAACAGTCAGTTTATTTGTTAAGAACTTACCAAAGGATGATACTTTAAAAGTCAAAATGACTAAATCATCTATAGTTATTGAATTCCCAATATCTAAATCTTCTGAATTTCAATATGAAATTGGTCCTTTATTTGGTAATATTAATTCAAAGGAATCTTCATACACTGTTTTCCAAACAAAAGTGGAATTTTATTTACAAAAAGAGTCTGAAATAAAATGGAAAGATTTAGAAAGATCTGAAAATACAGCACCAATTTCTTCAGAATCTAACAATATATCCACAAATGAAGAAGAAGAAGGTTCAAAATTGAGCTATCCAAACTCATCAAAGAAAAATATCGATTGGTCAAAGATCGATATAAATGACGAAGAACCTGAAGAATCAGAACAAAAAGGTGATGAAAATGCTTTTTTCCAACAGTTATATAAAAATGCAGACGATGATACAAAAAGAGCTATGATGAAATCGTTTGTTGAAAGTAATGGTACTTCACTAAGTACCAATTGGGATGAAGTGTCAAAGAAAACTTTTGAAACATCTCCACCAGATGGAATGGAAGCAAGAAAATGGTGATAATTTTTACAGTGTTCATATGTATTGCTAATATAATAATGTATGCTAGTTTTGCTTTATTCTACATCTAATTTATAAATTAAATAGTCCTTAATAATTAAAAAAATATATAACACAAAATTCATAGAAACCAAACAATAAAAACACAAGAGACAAAAATCATTAATCGTTAATTTGTTATTAGGGTATACTCTTCTTTTTCTTCTTCAATTAGACAGTTTATTCAATTTCCTTAATTGCTCTTCTCTCCAGTTTATATAACTTCCTAGCTCACCTTCATCTTCTGAAAACGTCACATCGAACGCATTTTCTTTTTCTTCAATTATAGTAGCGCGTCTTAAAGATTTCAATGGAGAAGTTATAATTTTATCACTTGAGTTTGAAGAAGGTATATTATTTGAGTAAGATTGTGAATTGAACCTGTTTGAAGTTTTTAGCGGAGAGCCAGCATTATTGGTTCTTTGAGATGGAACACTTAATTCTGGTAATTTGGATAATTGTGGTTGGAATGATGAGTGTGATCTAGTCAGTCTCGTTGGAGTTTTAATTGGAATTCTTTTAGATGTTGCTGTAATTGCCAAAGAACCTGGTTTTATAGGATTTGTGGCTGTAGGTAATTCACATGAGGTTGATGTCATTAATCTTGGAACGTTTGAGGTTTTCAACACCGGTCTTCTAAATGAACTAACTGGTTTTTGAATACTGCTATTTGAAGAAAATCTTGGAATTGATGATGATGGTGGCAGTTCTCTCGATGTTGTAGGTTTAGATGGTGATGTTTGTCTTGAGGGAGCTCTTGAAGGAGCTCTAGATGGAGCTCTAGACGGTGCCCTGGAAGGATCTCTTGATGGAGCTCTAGACGGAGCTCTGGAAGATACCGCTGATGCTCCAATTCTTCTACCATTAGATTCCAGCAGTGACTTTTGCTCATCTAACTGGCATAAAAGCTCTTCACCTAAAAATGAGAATGTATCTTCTCCTGAATTTCTGAATTCATTTAGTTTCAATTCAAGTTCTTCCACAATTTTTGGCATCTGTCTAGCCAATCTCTTTCTAATTCTCTCCTCTTCCATTAAGATCTTATGCGAGTTTCTTTGTAATAATCTTGATGAGTCCTTTTGACTCTCCTCTAAACCGACTTTATCTTTTAACAGGTCTTTAAATTTTTGAATCATTTCCACTAATGGTTTAATAGCTTCATATTTGATTTTCAATCTTTCTATTTCTGAATCATGAGATGTTAATAAAGTGTCATTGAAATCATTTGAGTAGAAATCAGTGAAAGTCTCACGTTGTTGTGAAGAATAACATAATAAATCCCATAAACTTTCAATTTCTAATCTTGAATCAAGAATGAAATCGTGGATAAACTCTTGTTTCAAATCTAACAATCTTGAATGTTCTTGCATGTAATTTTCAATGCTTTGCAAGCTTAATGAATTATTCAAAGATTTGAAATTTTGAGTATATGATTCTTCTTGTTTCAATTTTGACCATAATGGTTCACATTTTGAAATAAAATCATTTAAAAGCTGTAAACGTTCCTTTTTTTGAATTTTAAGATCTTCATTTAGGCTTGATAATTCATTTATAGTAGATGATGATATATCTAAATCGTCAGTTGTGGTAGCCGTAGTAAATCTTGAAACTCTTTCAAAAATCATGGAGTAGTCATTTTGATAATCAACTTCTAACTCTTCCCATAATTTGAAAATATTTTTTGATAATTCAGATAATTTGCCAGCTCTTGATCTTATTTGCTGATTATATTCTAATGTAATTTTATCAAGCTGAATAAATCTATCATCCGACAAATCATTGAAAGTTTCATTCTTAAGTAATAGTTTTGAGTTATTAACAATTATTTGAAACATATCAATTGGTTCTTCGATATTTTGAGTGAGAGTTTGTAGTTCAAGTAATTGTGACATTTCTGGAGTTTTAATAATAAATTTTGGCTGAAAATCTTCAATTCTTGATGATAATTGACAAATTTTAAAGCATGATTCTATGTATTTTAACAATCTTTCTTTGTAAACTTTCATAACATAGGTCTTAGATGACTCTAATGATTTTTTTAAAGTCAATAGTGTTGTTCCTTCCATTTGTGGCTTTACTATTAAATTCCTTAAATATAAGTCAGGAATAGTTTTTGTACCATTAGAATCATTGATAATAATTAACAAACTTTTCAAAATATCTATTGTTTTTATATTGCCTGCTCTTAAGGCCTCTTTGTAAGTGATTGAATCCTTTAAAAATTTATCAAAGTTGAATGATATACTTTCAAATAATGATCTTTCATTTTTTTGGATCTCATCTTTAGAATAACCAATCTCATGATATATACTAGATAACTGATTCAAAAGATTGGAAAGCTTTAGTGATAATTGCCCAAACTCTTCTGTATTATCTGATATACTGGAGTTTCTTCCTGAAATGGGTAGTTGAATTTTCATCGGTGAAGAAAGCATTGGATAATTGCTTTGGAAACCTAATTTAGTTGGGGTACCTGGAACTGAATCCTGTATATCAACATCCATATTTGAAGAGTCAGAGAATGTGAAGGAGCAAGTGATCTAGTAGGAGCAGCCTTTATATAAAGTCTAAGATTAGAATGTGTCTGTTTGTTTTTATTATGGTGGTTAGCAACTTGACACACATTTTTTTTTGGATTAAAATAAATCTCATTAAATTTGTTTGTTTTGATTTTTCCGTTTTAGGAAACAGGTAAATAAATACAAAATACTTTCAACTTTACAAAGTACAATTGTACAAAGAAGAATATTGACACAGAAACATTAATATGCTATTGCAACGCCCAATGAATTGCAATTCGATGGCATACTTAAATACAAGAATCAAAAAAACCGATCAGAATTCCTCCCATTTTTTTGATCCATCACGATTTTTATTCTTAAAACAGTAACTCTCTCAGTTGTACAGAATTCTTTAAGTGAAAGTCGACTTTCAATCTTCTTTATTTTTTTTAATGACAAGTGATTAAGCTTGAATGATCTTATGGAGTTCAGAGATGGATGAGAAATAGTAGGTTACCTCAACTTTATTTAGATTGTATGAAGATTGATGTAGAAGTTGAGAAACAATATTCAGATGGAGGAAATTCATGAGGAAAGTACTAGCTATAGGCTACTGAACTAATTTAATTTAATTTTAGTTTCAGTAGTTAACTACTAATATTGACTACCATATGAAAACGAGCCATATATTTATTCAGGAAACTTATTATTGATATAAGTCTCTTAAATACTTATGGTGTATTATGTTGAATGTTCCGCATTGTATCAATAAGTATACACCTATAAAGCAAGCTAGCGGCTAGTACCACTGAGTTATCTGAAACATGATCAGATCATCTGTTCGGGATTTTTTTATCTGATTTTTTTTTCTTATATTGTTCATTAAATTTGTCTATACAATCTTAAACTCTTTTTTTTTCTCTAAAGATGATTGTTCATTAACTTTTTATCTATACACTCTTTAAAACTCTAGCTCTGTTTAGCTTGAATTTGTTACACCGTCTTTTTGATTTTCCTTATAACTGTTTTTCCAGGCATCTGAACCAGCTTACGTAATCAAAGTTACAGTATGAAAAACTTAGAGACAAAAACCTCACTTCCGAGGGCTGAGTGGTCTAGTGGTATGATACTCGCTTTGGGTGCGAGTGGCCCGGGGTTCGATTCCCCGCTTAGCCCAGTTGCTTTTCTTTTTTGAATTGGTTCTAATAAGAATAGTTAAATAGCATTCTGTTCTTAACACCAATTCAGATTCTTTATTTATTTTATTTTTGAATATCAATAATACTCAAAGAGATATTTTTCTGTTAATTTATTTTTTAATAATATGTACAGTACTCAAATTATTCTCATTTCCTTATCAGTTTTGACTTTTTTGTAATTTTGAGGAAGTTGGATACTTTTGGAAATATTCTATCTAGATTTCTTCTTAATATATAGCCGAGGCCCAACTTCGATTTTAGTAAACAGATCTATTACCAATTTCATCTTTTCAAATCAAAGATATTTTAACAGTATTTTTTGATATCATATAACTTTGACTAAATAATCCCTTCAAAATTTTTTTTGTTTGAATTTTTGTTTTCTTTATAAAATTTGGTGGGCGGTAACAATAATTTGATGTCTACAGAGATCGAGTATCTCGCTGAATTCTCAGTCGATGAAGTTTATCAAGAAGATAATGTCTCCATAGATCAAAACTATATCAATGATGAAACAATCTTACTCTTGAGAAATAAGATCTTGAAGATAGGGAGATCTGATGAAAATACAATAACCATCAACCATCCTTCCATTTCCTCAATTCATTGCTTCATTTGGGCAGTTCAGTTTGATGATGACTCAATTCCTTTAATCTACGCGAAGGATGTTTCTTTAAATGGTACATTAATAAATGGTAGAAGATTGAAAAGAAATCAGATTTATTTATTGAACCATTATGATGTTTTATCAATTGAGTTTGGTATTTCTTTAAAATATGCTTCAATCTATGGCACGAATGAATCAGCAGTTGGAGCTTGCTTAATTGAAGATAATGGAATATGCACTGAATTCCCCAAATGGAATGTTCATAATAGAGTGTTGGGTAATGGAACATTTGGATATGTACTTTTTTAGATACCTTTAATTGATTTGAAAGATGAGAATTGAGCTAACTAGAACAGGTTTTTGTTGCTGAGAGAAGAAGAGATCTGATGTTATGTGCCGTGAAGATTGTTAAAAAATCAGTTGATATGATACCTTTCGAAGCACAGATCTTGTTAAGATTGAATCATGTAAGTATTATCTATTTGTTTGAATTGAAAAAGTTACTAACGGAAAAATAGCCAAATGTTGTCAAAGTTTACGGAACTGAATCTATAGGCAAACAGTTCTACATTTTTGAAGAATTGTAAGTTTCAACTGTCATCTTCTTTTTTACTTAATACTAACTCATAATTTCCAGAGTCTGTGGAGGTGATCTATTTTCCTATTTATCAAATGGTACTTCATTACAAGCCATTCCAGAGTTTGAAGCTTTGGTTATAACGTATCAAATCTTAAATGCTTTACAATACTTGCATCAAAATAACGTTGTTCATCGTGATCTAAAACTTGATAATATTTTATTAGAAACTTCTCAACCTTTCACAAGAGTCGTGCTAGCTGATTTCGGTATTGCTAAGTCAATATGTTCTACCAAAAAAAGAATGTTCACCACTGTTGGTACCCCAGAATATTGTGCTCCCGAAGTTGGATTCGAGCTTACAAAATTTCCCAATCATTTGAAGAGTGGCATTTTAAGAACTTACGACTCAGATAGTAGAAAAGGTTACGATCTAAAATGTGATATATGGTCTTTAGGTATCATTTGTCATATTATGTTAAGTGGAATTTCACCATTTTATGAGGATGGTACTGAATTAAATATTATTCAAAGTGTTAAAAGAGGTAAATTGAATTTTAAATTAGACCAGTGGAAACTGAGAAGTCAAGAATCCAAGGATTTTGTCGAGAAAGTTTTAAAAGTTGATTTTAGAGAAAGATTAAGTGCAAATGCTTGTTTTAACCATCTGTGGATAAAGAAGCATGATAGTGATTTGAATAAAATTTACCATAAGATTATAGGCCAATCAACCGTGTCAATTGAATGATTGATGTGTCATGATGCTCAACTGTCCTAAATTGTTAATTCACTGTTCAATCACTAAGTATTAGCTTATGAAACCATCACAACTTGAATAAACAAAAGTAAAAATGTGTCAAATGTAAAAACTTGTCTGCATTTTTTTTCTCACATTCTTTTTGGTTTCCACAACAACATTTTTTTTCCCTTGTAAATTTGTAAGAGAAAAATAAAAATATAAACAAATGAATTTCATATGAAAGCAACAGTTTCATCCCCATCTATTTGAATAACATCCAAAACTCTGAATATTTCCCAACAAGTCCTATACTTAACGGAATATTACTTCAATCATATACATACACCCAGGTTTTATTATATCTATTCGGCTAGTTTTTTCACTTGCATCCCCCTTCATTGTTTTTGTTTTTGTTTCATTGTTATTGTTGTTTAGTACTTTCAAATTTGAATTTTTTTTTATTTAGCCAAAGTCAGCATACATACACAATCTTAAGACTTTGGAGTATATACCAGCTACAATATAAACTGATTACTAAAAAAAAAGATCAATTCATCACGCTTTTTTATTCAGATACTAAAGTTATTATTATTTTCATTCGAAAAGATTCCACATAATTCATATTAAAATGCCACCAGGAAAAGTCACTGAAAAGACTATAACTGAACAGCAACTAATAGCCGATGAAAGTTCAAATAAACAAGGTATAGAAACTCCGACTACTCCTGAAAGAAAGAAATTTTCTCCTGAATTTAATAGAGTTCCTAAAACTCCTCCAAGTCAAAGTTTTAGTAGGTTTAATGCCCAAGAAACTCCAACAGATCATAGTGAATCATTCATATCACCTCAAACTCCATCCGAAAGCTTAGACTACTCAGCTCAAAGTAGATATAAATTATCAAATGTTCCGCAGACTCCATTATCCGGTTTAATTGGAACACCACATGGTGGTGATTACTCGCCTTTAAAATCTCCTCAACCACAGCTTCACGAAGAAGAGGATAGCAGACCCCCAATAAGACAAATATCATCTGCTTTGAAAACCAGACTAAGTTATGCTTTTGTTAAAGTTCAAAAAGGTTGGACTAATCAATCATTAGATGAATTAGAAAAGAATATTACACAAACGGATGAAACTAACTTCAAACCAATTGAAACACAAAGTAAACCAACTCAAAAAATATTACCTTCAAAGATTCTAAAACCAATAATTTCACCTCAAAGAAATATCAAAGTTGAACCTCCTACAATTTTGAGAAGAAAATTTAGTGAAGATGGAGAAGAAGAGAAAGTTTCAGTTACCCATGAAGAAGAAAATGATGATGGCTCTGCAAATGCAGCATTTTTACAAGCTATTTCCAAAACAAGATCCCCAAAGAGAAGACAAAATAATTTTCATCAACCTCTAAGAATAGAACCCTTAACCAATGATTTGAATCCTGAAGCTGATGCAATTCAAACATTAATGTCATTATCATCTCCCCAAGCGTTCAAACAAACATCTGAAATACCGTCACCTAGATTACCATTACCAAGACAAAGATTATCATTTGGCGAAAAATTGAATCCAGGAAGAAGAACCAGTTTCAATAACAATGAAGATGATACCGACATTGAAACTGATGAAGACGATGATATAAAGACAGGCGCAGTATCAGAAAACCAACTGAGTCAAAGACAATCTAATTTAAATACCGCTGATGACAGTAATGAAACGGATGCTGATGATTCGACGGCTAGCGAAGATTAATAATAGTTTTAGTATTCAACAGATTCAAAAATTTACAAATATTAATTGCTACATGTAAAGCAATTCTCTTCAGTTCATTTTATTACATATTAATGATATTGGCTTTATCAAGCATTTTTTTTAATTCTATTTAGTTCAAACCTTTAGTACATATAATTAATTTCCAGTTTGTTTAAAGTAGTGGAAAATTGAACAAAATATTAGTGATTCTACTTAGTAATTTCTCACCTTTTTCTTATGTGTCACTTGAGAAATATTTTAGGACATCATACATTTGCCATTTGAAAATTTACGGGTCAGAATAATTGTGGAGAAGCTTAACAAACCTCGGAGGAAATAGTTTTATATAAACAAGCCAATATGTCGAGTTATTCATCTCTCTTTCTATCTAAGATCACATTCATAAATACACCAGAATATGAGTAACATATTTGACAAATACACTAAAGTTGTTGAGGCAGAGTTTCCTAGATGGAATCAACATTCAACTATCCCATCAGGAATAAGTTTATCTGTGGTGTTTGACCATTATAGATTAAACAGAAGATGTAAAAATTTAGATAAGACTCAAGTCAACTTATACTTTCTGTCAGGGACAGGTATGACTAAGTCAATTTGGAGGTTCTATATTAGAAAGTTATTTGAATTATCAGAATCTAAAGAATTTAGCAAAGTTGTTGATTGGCAAATTGCTAACTGTATTGCCATTGATTTAGTTAACCATGGTGAATCTGCTGTTGAGAATGACGGTAAATTGGGATGGGAATTTGATTGGAGAGAAGGTTCTCATGATTTACTGCAAGTTGCTAAAAGTTTAAGGTTACCTGGTGAAAATGTTGTTATAGGGCATTCTATGGGTGGATTTCAATCTTTATATGCGACTACTGTTGCCCCACTTTTGTTCAAGCTTGTAATTGCAATTGAACCTGTGTTGTACGCCTCAGAATCTGGCTCCCTTGTTTTTGTTGAGAAGATAATACCTGCGTTGGCTCGTGTAATTAGATCTGAGTTCAAAAATGAAGAAGATTATTATACTTATTTTAAAGAGAATAGCTTCTATAAAAATTTTAACCCTGAAATTTTAAATGATTTAATTGAATCTGAGAAAATTGTGAATAAAGATGGAACCGTTACTGCTAAGACTTCAAGAAGTCACCAATTGATTTGTTATCTTGACGGTCAGAAGATTTTCAAGGCATCTCCTTCAATTCTAAAAAATATTTCAACTCCAGTGATTCATGTCGTTGGCGAGAAAGCTGATTGGAATGAAGACACATCTGTCAACTTAGTGAACTCAATAATTCCTGATGTTCAGCTTATCATTGTACCAAAGGGAAGACATTTAGTTAATGGAGAACAACCAGAGGAGATATTTAATATTATCATCAAAGGATTAAAGAAACATATTGGAAAAAACCCTAGTACCAGCCACCGACTGGGACCTCTCAAAAGAGAGGAATATGATAAAATATTTAATGAAAACTATTCTAAGCTTGAAAAAGATTATTTTACAAGACCTAAAGGAAATAAATTATAAACTGATACTTATTGGAAGTATTTGGCTAATAATGTTAATGATGATGAATTGAATCTATATAAAGTACTAAGTAGCTTATATAATATAAGCTGTGCGGCTTCTGCTTCACCATAAATGTAGACCGAATATAATAAGACTCTACGGTCTGGACTACAAAGTTCAAACATCTCTATTAGGCTTTTGTTATCTTGTGACACAATCAAGCTCATGCTGCCCGAATCAACTCATCGGTTCTTGCACGCCACTGAAAGAAAATTCCTAATTTTTTTTTCATCTTAATCTGATCTTTAATCTATAAACATAAACAAGTTAATTCATATGAAGATGCCTTCTCAAGACAAGATCTTAGCGGTTATTGCAGACTACCTTGACCGTGAAGGTTTTGAAAATGTTTCAGCATTATTAGTTAAAGAATCAACTAATAAAAGTATTAAATTGAGAAAATCTTCTTCAAAATTAGAAGAAATGATAAAGGAAATCCAATCCGCTTCAGCATCTGGTTCAAGCAGTAGCTCATCCTCATCCTCATCATCTTCATCATCCTCATCATCCTCAGACTCCTCATCAGAAGAAGGAAAAAAGGAAATCAAGAAAGAGTCCAAACTTAAATCAAGCTCAGAAAGCGATTCCTCATCATCTTCAGACTCATCATCATCAGAAGAGGAGCCAAAGAAAGAAGAATCAAAGAAAGAAGAAACAAAATCTAAATCAAACTCATCAGACTCATCAGACTCATCATCATCATCATCATCATCAGACTCTTCATCTTCATCAGACTCCTCAGACTCCTCAGATGAAGAAGATACCGACAAAGATTCCAAAAAGAGAGCTCGCTCAGATAGTGAATCATCATCATCATCCGACTCTTCATCTTCATCAGATTCCTCAGACTCCTCAGATGAAGAAGATACCAAGAAAGATTCCAAAAAGAGAGCTCGCTCAGATAGTGAATCATTATCATCATCATCATCATCATCATCAGACTCTTCAGAAGATGAAAAACATACCTCTAAAAAGATCAAAGTTGAATCAAAAGAAACCTCATCATCTAAGACCGCTACCCCAGAATTCTCTGAAGAGACATCTCAAAGATCTACACCAATGCCAGCCACATTTGCTCAAGAATTAAAGCCTGGCCAACGTCATCATTTCTCAAGAATTGACAGATCAAAGATTTCTTTCGATGGTGAAGCTCTTCAAGATAACACTTACAAAGGTGCTGCTGGTACTTGGGGTGAAAAAGCCAATGAAAAGTTGGGTGCTGTTAGAGGTAAAGATTTCACTAAAAACAAAAACAAGATGAAAAGAGGAGCTTACAAAGGTGGTTCTATCACCATGGCTTCAGGTTCATTCAAATTTGCTGATTAGATTTGGTTTTTTTGTTTGAGGTTTTTAGACAACAAAATCTCTAAAACTTTGCTAGTTCTTATCATCCTGTTTCATCCATCTTTCTAAATTAATATTGAATAATCACATAAATTCATGTAACGTGTTTATATAGTAGATGCATATCGTAACTCATTAAACTTGAAAGACCGAGATCACTACAAATTGAGTCAAATATTTGAAGGTGTGGTGCATTAAAGAATTGAAAGGTTCAATCAATTAAGATTAGAAGCACATCTCAACACTAAGTACAATGGGTATGTACTTTATATCTCAAAGGGATATATCACTAGTGAGAACCTCATTTTGACAAAGTCATTTGATACACTCTGCTTATCACTTGGTGTCCGGATGTTTCCCTTTTATTCAGATTATTAATTAGTGGAACAAATTTGCCGCTAGTTTAAAAGTAACAGTTTCCCATAAATGTCTCTTCGTGCTGGATCCCGCAAGGACTACAAGGCTTATGACTACGATGAAGATTTCTCAGACTCCACAAATACAAGTGTTTCAGATCACGAAGACCTTGATGATGAATTTAGCACCAAAAAGCCAAAGTTGAATTTGGTATTAAAGAAGCCATTGAAGAAAGAGAACGCTTCTGATGCTGCAACTGCTGAGTTCGATGCCCATGTGGATATTCCAGCGGATTATGTTCCAGACGTGGTATCCAGAATGTTCAACAGAAATGATTTCAGTTATTTAAAACTAAAACCAGATCATGCTTCAAGACCTTTATGGATCTCTCCAAGTGATGGTAGAATTATATTGGAAAGTTTCTCACCATTAGCTGAACAAGCACAAGATTTTTTAGTCACTATTGCTGAACCAATTTCAAGACCAAGTCACATCCATGAATATCGTATCACCGCTTATTCTTTATATGCTGCTGTTTCTGTTGGTTTAGAAACTCATGATATAATATCTGTTTTAGAACGTCTATCCAAAATGCCAGTAGCTAGGAGCATTATCGAATTTATCAAAAGTGCTACCATTTCATATGGTAAAGTTAAATTAGTTCTCAAACATAATAGATATTTTGTTGAAAGTACTCAGGCTGATATTTTACAAATGTTATTGAAGGACCCAGTTTTAGGTAAACTAAGAATAGATACCACAGAGACAACAACCGAATCTGGTCTTTCAAAAGAGAAAGCACCAGAGAGAGGTGATTTAAGAATTCCAGGTACTAAACCACAGAAAGATGGAGGAAATAACATCGAAGATATCTACGCTTCTGTCGTTGGTTCAAGACAAAACGGAGAAGAAGATGATGTTGAAGAAGATGATTTAGATGCTGTCCATGCTTTTGAAATTGCTAATGAATCAGTTGAAATTGTTAAGAAACGTTGTCAAGAGATTGATTACCCAGTTTTAGAAGAATATGATTTTCGTAATGATACAAGAAATCCTGATTTAGATATTGATTTAAAGCCATCCACGCAAATCAGACCTTATCAAGAAAAATCATTAAGTAAAATGTTTGGTAATGGTCGTGCTAGATCTGGTATTATCGTTTTACCTTGTGGTGCTGGTAAAACTTTAGTTGGTATCACTGCTGCTTGTACAATTAGAAAATCTGTTATTGTGTTATGTACTTCATCAGTTTCAGTCATGCAATGGAGACAGCAATTTTTACAATGGTGTACAATTCAACCTGAAAATGTTGCTGTCTTTACTTCTGATAATAAGGAAATGTTTCAAAGTGAAGCTGGTTTAGTTGTTTCCACATACTCAATGGTGGCTAATACTAGAAATAGATCTCATGATTCTCAAAAAGTTATGGATTTCTTAACATCAAGAGAATGGGGGTTTATTATTCTAGATGAAGTTCATGTTGTTCCTGCTGCTATGTTTAGAAGAGTCGTCACCACAATTGCTGCACATGCAAAATTAGGGCTAACAGCAACATTGGTCAGAGAGGATGACAAGATTAGTGATTTAAATTTCTTAATTGGTCCAAAATTATATGAAGCGAATTGGATGGATTTAGCTCAGAAGGGTCATATTGCAAATGTGCAATGTGCTGAAGTTTGGTGTCCAATGACCTCAGAATTCTATCAGGAATATTTAAGAGAAACTGCAAGAAAGAGAATGCTTTTATATATCATGAATCCAACTAAATTTCAAGCATGTCAATTTTTAATTCATTATCATGAAAAGAGAGGTGATAAAATAATCGTGTTTGCTGATAACGTTTATGCTTTACAAGAATATGCTCTAAAGTTAGGCAAACCATTCATTTATGGTTCCACTCCACAACAAGAACGTATGAATATTTTACAAAATTTCCAATATAATGATCAAGTTAACACTATTTTCTTATCAAAAGTTGGTGATACATCTATTGATTTACCTGAAGCTACATGTTTGATTCAAATTTCTTCTCATTATGGTTCACGTCGTCAAGAAGCTCAAAGATTAGGTCGTATTTTGAGAGCGAAAAGAAGAAACGATGAGGGGTTTAATGCTTTCTTTTATTCATTAGTTTCAAAAGATACACAAGAAATGTATTATTCAACCAAAAGACAAGCGTTTCTAGTTGATCAAGGTTATGCATTCAAAGTTATCACACATTTACATGGGATGGAGAATTTACCAAACTTGGCATATTCTTCAGCAAGAGAAAGAAGAGAGTTATTACAAGAAGTCTTATTAAAGAATGAAGATGCAGCAGGTTTAGAAGTCGGTGATGATGCTGATAATTCAGTTGGTAGAGGTTCAAGCGTCATGAAAAGATCAAGTAAACAAGGCAATAATAAATTCAAAGCTCAAAGAACTGCTGGTTCTTTAGCAAGTTTGGCAGGCGGTGAAGATATGGCATATATGGAATACAGTTCCAATAGAAATAAGGAATTGAAGGAACATCATCCTTTGATTCAAAAGATGTATTACAAGAAAGCGAAAAAATGAAAAAAAATTATGGGATAATATCAAAATGGGTTTTATTTTATTTTATGTTGTTATCATGTTTCAGTTGATTAATATGATATTATGGTGGGATTGTTTTCTAAATTTTTATTTGATTTTTTTGAAGGTTGGTGTTTATAATGCATTTCATTGTAAGAAGTTCTTTTATACTTTGGAAAATCTGTAATTTGTAAATACATTGTATGTAAGAACTGACTATCTACTAAACTCTTTTAATCCCATTTAATTAATTATAGATTTTAAAGATACTATTACATAAACCATCTAAATTATATTCAAAACCCCAAATCAGATCATTACATACATACTTTATGAACCTTCTTGTTCCTTCTCGATTTCATTAATAACGAATTTTTCAAGGTCTTCTAAACTATCTTGAACTCCTAATTTGAAGTTTATAACAGTTTCAATAAAATTCTCAGATTTAGCATTCATGGCTAATGTCTCTTTTGCAATATCCGCTAAAACTTTCTTATGTTCAACATCCATCATGTTTGCATTTTGTTTAACAACTAAAAGGTCATCTTTTGGTCCCATCTTAAGACCTGTTAGTTCATCTTCAAGTCTTTTTATCTCCTCGTTATGATATTTTGTCTCCAGAGTAATAGTATTAGCTAATTCATCACATTGAGCTTTATTATTAAGAAGGGCCGAGTCTAAAGAAACAATGATTTCTTGTTTCTCATTGATTATCTCAGTTTGAGATTCTATTTGCTCTTGAAGACTGACATTTTCTTCATGTACTTTATGACATTTGATACTGATTTCATTCTTCAGTACCAATAGATTTTCTCTAATACTATTGATATTTTGACCATTTAGTAACTCTTTGACAGATTTACCAATGCTATCTTCGTTAAGTGCATTATCCAATTTAATGATGAATTTTGAAGAATCTAAATCAGGTACATTTGATGCAATTGAGTGAATACTGAAGTTATAATCTTTCAGAGTATTTAATAATGTTTCATAGAGTTTTTGAGATTGTAATTCTTTTGAGTAGACTGCTTTCATTGTGTGACTTATTCTTTGATTGACTGACTCCATAGCTTTTTCAAGACGGGCTGTTTCAATATTTATTTTATCAATGTCAGATACACTTAATCCCTGAAGTTCAATCTTTTTTTGAATATCTTTCCTTTCTTGTTCAGCTTCAGCTAGTTGAGCACTTGCCTCATCATATTTGGCCTTCACTTGTACAAGCAGTTCAGAGCCCTTTGAAAGTTTTTTTTGAAGAAGTTCAATGTAGTTTATCAATTTATTAGCGTCTGATTCTAAGTTATGTTTCTTCTTCAGACTTTCATCATGAAGCTTATATTCTTCTGTTAATTTACGATTTTGATCTTTCAACTGTTGAAAATTTTCTCTTGAGATTTTTATATCATCATGAAGTTGAGATGAAAGTTCTTTATACTGTATAGAAGCCAATTCTTTACCTTCATCATTTGTCCTACCATCTTGATATGCAGTATAACCTTTTAAAGCAAAATCAGAAAATATTTTCTCTAATCTTATTTCAAAATCTTCTTGCTGTACTAGTTCTAAATCTGACTCAGTTGAGTCTAAGTTTATGAGAAGTTGAACAAACCAGTATAAAATACCTAAGAAGACGTGCCAGTTTTGTCCACCAACCGCGGATATTTGTGATTTATTAATTGTATCAAAATAAGGATATCGAAGATTCCTTAAAATATGAGTAACTTCATTTTCAATAGATCTAGTAAATCTGTATCCTTGATCAATCTTCTTGTATAAAAATTGAAAGATCGAAACAAACTCTTTTTGGGTTGGATTTTTCAAAGATTTTGAGCCTATTGTACCTTTCAACTGAAACTCAAAGTCATTTTCATTTAAGTATGTTAAGATATGATGTTGCATAGTTTGTTGAAAAGCTCTATCTTTCAAAGGACGTGGATCTTTTGGTTGAGAAGAATTTAAAGATCCTAATCCAAATGAACTCATTCTGGAATTTGAATTAATATTACTGGTTCTCCGATTGGAACCAAATGATTTTCTTGAACTATAACGTAGAGCAGTTTGTTGAAGCATATCTGAGACACCAACACTTGAGCTTCTGTTTGTGAGCTGGGTTCCATTAGTCCTTTGAGTGCCTATCATTGATTGCCTGGTAGGTAAAAGCGATTTTCTTTTTATTGAATTGGATGGTATTTGTGATGCTTGATTGGAATTTTGTGTATTCTGCACCTGATTCAGATCTGAGTAGAAAAACGCAGACGAGCTATCGCCCCTAGAACGTTTATAACCACTCGGAGCCATTAATTGTGATTGTGTTGTGTTTAAGTGTGGTTTGTTTGTTTGTGATCTGTTTGTTTGTTGTTTATTGTCTGTTGTCTGTTTATTGTCTGTTATTGTTTTGTTTGTTTTTGTTTCCGTTGCGAATTTACTCAATACAGAAAATTATAAGTCAGTAAAAGTCGGGTAACCAAGGTGAAGCGATGAGCTTGTTTAATCACTACAGTGCATAATACCATACATTTTTACAATTTGAAGCTACTGAATGATCTAAGAGTTAACTTTGGAGCTGGTGATAACAAACTATTGGGAGTATTATAAGTGACTCAATTCTTCTCAAAAAATACGCTTCTTTATGTTATGAGGACTGAAGCTGGAAATGAAAACGGAGTTAGCTTATTAACTCTCATGATTGCAAGTAACTTTGACTCATACAGTTATGTACACTAAAGTTCTACATAGTACATATGTAGCAAGTCTTTTGCTTCTCTCAGTGTAACACCCGCTTACTTTCGTTTTATCCAGTAAGAACTCACAATTCTTGCACTGTTTATATCATAGTCCGATTTCGGTTGGCACACTTCCCCAGTACTGTACACCTTCTTTTCTTCGACTATTGGAAATTTTCTTTGATTTAAATAGACTAGTCGAAACATAAAATATCGATCAATATTCAAACTAAATCATCTCTCTTTAAGGCCATTGGTTTATTCAACGAGTACTTCACTCTTTTTTTCAGATTGATTCGTCCCTTATTTCCTTTCAAACGGTTATTCACCTCATTTAATTTCATTTTAATCGAGACATATATTATATATATTACTCGACCAGTATTACTGAACCATTTATATTATATTTTAATAGTATAAAAGAAATCTTTCAACTCAACATCACGCACTGTATATTGTTATACTTTGCGAAACTCTAAAGTACTTTGTTATTACTGATTTGAGATCCCAGTCATTGATATTGCATCTCATCATGTCACATGAAAAAACTACTAGACTACTATTTATTGGTGGTTCATACGGAGGTCTAACTTCTTTAAAATACTTTGTGAAAGAATTCATTTCTCTAGGTGAAGTTGATCCTAACATCAAAATTGACATCACTTTAATTGACCCAAGAGCTGGATTTATCAACATTTTAGGTATACCAAAAGCACTTTTAAGTGTTGATTTCGCTAAAGATATTTACTTGAATGTCGAAAATTTCAATTTGACTTTTGAATCTGTTGAAACTAATGATGAAGAGTTCAAAACAAGAGTATTAAATGCTCAAACAAATCAAGATCTACCTGAAAATATCAAAATGCATTTCATTCATGGTAAATGTACATCTTTTAAAGATAAAAATACCATAATTTATCAATTAAATGATGAAGATAATACTAAAGAACTTTCGTTTGACTATGTTGTTTACTCTACAGGAAGACGTAGACCTTGGCCAATGGACCCCGTTGCTCATACAGAATCAGATTACCTTGAAGAAGTCGCAAAATTTTTACCAAAGATAGAAGACGCTCAAATCATCACTATTGTTGGTGCAGGTGCACTGGGTATTGAAGTTGCTGGTGAAATCAAAGACACATATAATGATAAACAGGTTATTTTGATTCATCCTCATGGTCATCTACCACCAGAAGTATTTGCATCACAAAATTTAATTGAGAAAATTAAAGAGCATCTTATTGAAGTTGGTGTTGACTTAAGATTAAACACAAGAATTGAAAAAGAATTAGAGAATCATAATTTACAAACAACAACTGGAAAACTAATAGAATCTGATTTAACCATATGGTGTAATTCCCATCATAATAATATAGAACCATTATTACCACTATTTCAAGATAATATAGATGAAAATTCAGAAGTTATTGTTGATACTAATATGTTAATGAAAGGTCAAACAAATATCTTTGTTGTTGGTGATGTTACGAATTTCCCAATTATCAAAACTGCTGGTGGAGCTTTCCGTCAAGGTGAAAAAGTTGCACAAACTTTATTAAATTTCATTGTTAAAGGCGAAGAAGTTTACGAAAGAATTGATCTAGATGAATGGCCAAAGGGCATGACTATAGTTGTTGGTGTTCATAGATCCGTTTCTCAATGGGATATGACATCTGATAACGGAAGAGGTAAAATTATTACTAATGATGAAGATGTTTTAGGGTTTTATGCTGATTATTGTACAACTAACACAAGAATCAACTTAAACATTAATAAATAGATTTATAGATTTAAATGAAATTTTTTCATAATTCCTAATAAAAAGTTGATAATACATAATTTTAATTTAGTAGCTGGTAAATAATATGTTCAAGTATGTATATCTAAAAAATGGTTTGTTTGAGTATTTGAGTATCAATACTTTCTATTAATCATACTTAGTTACTTGAGAATAATACGCCTTGTATTGATTAACCTCTGTTGGTTCTGTACTTTGGTATGAGATAAGAAAATTCTAGATTATTTACCCATACCTCAAAAAAATCGGAATGATTGCAATTTGAAAGTATCGTTCTACTTAAGTATCTACAGCAGCCATCTATCTAGTATCTAGTACATATGTAACTAGATAATATTCTATAGTTTTTCCGGAATCGGGATTCGAAACCCAAGAAGATCCATGGAAAAAGCCGTAAGTATGGGGAATATTTTACGGTGAGAGACTGGCCGTTGTTAAAACTTAAAACTCAAAACACCCGTATATAACCTGCTCAAGTTTAGTATATATTATTTTACATTCTAATTTTTTATTCAGAAAAACAATTATATCAAATTGAAAGTTGAAAGTTGAAACGAGTTACAACTTACGACTACATAAATTCTAACACCATGTCTTTATCATTGGTTATTAGTGTTTATTATTTAATGACTAGTCCAAAATTAAGTATGAATTTTCTACTCTTTTTCCTAGCTCCAAGTCTACTGCAATATTGATTGTTATCTTTTATTGTTTTGATTGAGGAAAAAAGGAGAGTAGGTTACAACTGTAAACTAACTGGGCACAAAAATTACATTATCTACAATGCACAAATTACAATTGTACACCGCACATTAACTGTCATGTAGTATATTAGATTTGACTAGTCTCAAATTTCAAGAGTCAATTCTCAATCAACTTGTTACCTCTTGCAGATATACATTTTGCTATATTTTAAATATACATGAATTTATGTAAAAAAAAAACATATGAAAGCTGATATGCAAAATTCTGTATGGATATAAAGTAGAGACGAGAAATTGCAAGAAGAATTCTTATAATTCGATCGCAGGTACGTTCATTGGAATCTGGTACTGTCATATAGAGTATAATATATACAGTGTACAGTGGTTACCGTCAATAAATTAAAATATATACTATACCAATTAATGTACATATGCTCAATAACTAATGAGTGATGATTAAAATGTAATCTTGATCTGGATTCAGAAGGGTGTTAACTATATGAAGAGAATTCCTAAAATCATAAACCAAGAATTTCAACTTAAATTATAATTAAATAGTTAATCTTTGTATATTATTCTTTTTATAATTATGAAGAGAAGTGTTAAAATCAAGAACAGACAATATTTTAACTTGATTATGTTGTTAGTTAGTTGATTATTTGTATATATCGAATTCAACAAATTGAAAGCAACAACGAAACTAACTAATTCAGCAAAAAAAATCGTGTTAATTCACAAAAACTAGAAGAATACTTCGAAACGAAGCTACCAAGTCGACTAGTACTAAAGTTCAAAGGACTAAAGCAACAATAATGCAACGAAAAATCGAAGTAGCAACAATTCTTTAATCAGAAACTGCGATCCAAAGGATACACCAAGTAAAGCTCACTGGTGGTAAAAATTTATAGAATTTAGCATTTATGTATAGCTAAAATAATATAGCTAAGTGATAACAACATTATGGGAATTTGAAAATTCTTGATTTCATTTGTGTGAGACAGAGTGCCCAGCTTCTTCATCTAATTATGACCATTGACTATCGAATTGAGGTTATAGTTTCAACTCACTAAACTCAGACTGCCAACTGATATTATTTCATATATTCACGTTCAATAGCTAAGTGATAACAACATTATGGGAATTTGAAAATTCTTGATTTCATTTGTGTGAGACAGAGTGCCCAGCTTCTTCATCTAATTATGACCATTGACTATCGAATTGAGGTTATAGTTTCAATTCACTAAACTCAGACTGCCAACTGATATTATTTCATATATTCACGTTCAAACTGTATGTACCTTATTTTCACAAAAATGGAGTGTTCTTTATCAATTTTAAGCGTTACCAAATTATGAGAAATCAAAGTGCATGTGGAACCAGAAAACTTAGTGAAGTTTTCAATTTGAGAGAGAATTGGTCACTATAACGTTATATAATATCACTAATCACTAGTGAGTCGTGACTCGTGACATTGCCTAGAGTCGATAATGATATGACGTTTTACACAGAAAAACACAGAAAAAGAGTTAGGTGTCGACAGAGGAATTATAGTAGTTTCTGTTTTTTTCCCTCTTCTATATGGATGGTACATACCTCATACCACAAAGGTAGTTATAGTAGAACGTAGTCATTTAGTAAAAATACAATATGAATTGAAAAACAAAATTGAATTTTTTTTTTGTGATATTAATTACTCTTTTTTGTACATTAAAAACTATCCACCAAACACATAACTAAATATACTAAATATATAATGAGATGAATTCAAAAATAGTGGTCCAAATATTTTAAGTGTGTTGCACTGTACACACTGCACAAGTGCAACAGTGGAGCTCATAAGGCTTATATTCAAATTTGACAAGTCACCTGGTTCCCGTATTGTACTTAGAAGTTGGTATTAAGTACTCAGGAGTCAGGAGCCACTAGTTACGACTAGCTAGTAAGTACTGTAGTCTGTAGAGCTGTAATTAGCTCTTGAGGGCCCAGGCTTGGATCGAGATTTGATAGTCAGAGATGCCTTATATATAACAATAATTTATTATAATTATGAAGATTGACATCTGGGAGTTTCTCTCTGGGACTTGGAAGCTACAATTTTCAGAGAAGCTAATTAAGCTGTCACAAGCAATCATACATGATACGTCTAGAAACTAGATAGTGGATATATTACCGACACTTCTGAAATTTTTGAATTAAGGCTAACGTCGCTGGCGGCTGAAATCTACGCATTATCGAAACTTGAAACAATAATATGATTAGAATTAGAATTTAGAAATATGTATAGCCAAAAAAAGGTGCTACTAATCAACGTATAGTTTTAAAATAAACAATTCAACAAAAAACAAATAGTGACTATGTACAGGCCCCAGTTTTCAAATAATGAAGGAGTTTTCAACTAACCTTGTTGATTGTAATTTGAGAATACTGCTCCAAATAGTGACATGTGTACAAAATATATCTAGAACTCAGATATCAACATGACACAGGTTGACAAAATTCACTCAGAAAAAGTTTGTGTCTCAGTTCAAGCTTGAAGTTAACCATGAATCACGAGTCGAGCTTAAGAATTAAATAATTGCCTCACTAGTTTTGCATGAAGCAGCATACAGGTTACAGGCACAAGAGTTCGATCAGGATCAATTTTATATAACCAGTGCAACTTTGGAACTGAAATACATAATATACCCAATAAATTGTCTCTTTAACTAGGGGAACAGCTCCAAAGCAGATAATACAGTAGCCTAGTTGATAATAAACTCAATCATTCCAAACAAATCGTATATTCCATTGAAGACTCAAGCTATAGCATAGCGATCGTTAAAAAATTTAACTGTTTGCTAATAAACAGGTCCATGTGACTATATGCAAAGTAGCGCAGTATACTATGCAATATAGTACATAAACTGTGCGTTACTGTTTGAATATGTGCATATATGACCGCGAATATGAAGTGTACGTTAATCTTTATCTCCTTTTTTAATTCAAAAAAGTAACTTCTCTTTTTTAATCCTAGATCATGATTCTTGAGTCTTCATGATATGCTATGTTCTATTATAGTCCGTGCAACTTTTTATCTTAACTTTCTCAATCTATACATATATTTTACATTCTGCACAATTGTTAACATTAATTATTTTAATCGTCTTTTTACACAAAGTCTCTAGAATTGAATATTATTTTCTGCAACTAGCTACGCTTATCAAAACAACGTTTCGAAGATTTTCTTTTCGAACAACAAACAAGAAGAATCATCAAAAAGAGCTATTGTGGCCATATACTGTCGTTTTCAATTTACTCAAGAATAGTAGGCTATCCAAGTGTGCTCCTTATAATATTTCATAAGTCTAAGCTTATTTGGTCGAAAAACTGCCATAAATAGCTGTTAGTATACCTATTTTGCGCCATGTTCAGACCATCTTTAGCCAAACAAAAGACACCAAAGACTTTCATCATTTCAAAACCTGTATTTGATGACAGTGGTCACTCATCAAATCCAACTCCCAGAATTACACCAGACCATCAGGTTGTTTTGATTTCTAAATTCGACTTCAAGGCAGAAAACAATACAGAATTAAGCATAGGAGTAGGTGAAGCTTTAAAATTAATAGAAAGGAAAGGTAATGGTTGGATCCTAGTCAAAGCTATTGGAAGATTAGGGGCTGGCTTAATTCCCTCAAGTTACGTTAGAATTGTCTCATTAGGTAAGGATAAATATAAGAATAAAATTGATGATGAATGGTTAGCATCAAATGAAGAATTAGAGATTTCAGATAAAGTTGAAGAACAAACTGTTGCATATAACATCAAAACAGAATCCACTTTCAGTACTACCTCATCAAATGGTGAAGCATCAGAGGGAGATTCAGCTATATATATGCTCTTAAAAAACTTATCAATAAGTCCTGCATCTGATAATCAATCTAATTTCACAAAACCTTCTTCACCGAAAGCTTCACCTTTCATTGAAGATATTATCCCTGAGTCTGGACTAGTCAGAAATGCATCATGTCATAATGGTAGATATTGGTATAGAGTTGATGTTTGTATGAGTGATGGTAGAAAAAGATACTTATGTCGTTATTATCAAGATTTCTATAAATTACATTGTTCAATTGTCGAAAAATTAAGATTATCAGAAGAACTCGAAGAGAATATCCAAAAATTACCAGAATTGCCAGATCCAATTCCAAGACCACATTTGCAGTTATTATCCACCATTTTATTACAAAGATGTCAAGTGCTTAACATTTACATATTTAGAATCGTCCAAAACAAACATAGATTAGATTATTTAGACATTTTAAAAGAATGGACTCAACCAAGATTAGGTGATTTAGAGGTTTCACAAAACGAAGTTTTAGCTAATGAAATAATAGAAAAAATACTTCAACCGTTACCAACCAAAACAACAAGAAGTTCTGTTTTTAATTCACCAAATCTTTCAAATACTCAAAGCAAACCAGCATTAGATGAATCAAATACATCAGTCTCATCATCAAGTTTTGGTGCTGAGTTAAGACCAACTTCTTCTTCTGAAACTTCATCTATCAATACATCACCAACTTTAACAAAAAAACCTTCATTAATCATTTCAACATCAGTTACACCTCCATTACTAGCTCCTACTAGATCATATTTGAGATCAAGTCAATCATCAGGAACTTTAAACTCACCTGCTTCCTCACCATTAATTTGGCCATCACCTACAATGGGTCAAAATCCATCTTGGAGAGCAGAAAGATCATCCTCTTCACCAACAATTAATGAAGAAGCTTCTGAATCACCGACAGGACCTTTAAATTATAAACAAAAGACGCATTCACAAGAATCAACAGAACAAACAATAAGAGCAAGAGCTTCATCTTCACCAAAACTTCCAACATTAACTCAATCTAGATCGTGTTCATCATCTGAATATTTGAAAGTTAAAGTGTATGCAAATGATGATATTTTTGCTCTTAAGGTTAAAAGTAATACCACTCTAGAGACCATTAAACAGTCAATTTTAACAAGATTAGAATGTGAAGTTTCATCTACATTCCTCAAAATTTATTATAGAAATACAATGACTGGTCATTTTGTACCTTTAGCCTCAGATTTTGAGTTAACTAATGCATTTAATCAACCAAAAATATTGTTTAAAGTTCATCTATTTTCGAAAAAAGAAGAAATGATTTAAGAAAGATTTCTCCTGGTGATATCGTTTCTTCAGTAATGAGTTATGAATTTATTTTTCTATATTATATATTTTTTGATGTCAAGTGACAGTTCTAAATTTTATAATAAAAGTTGTAGAGAAGTATATCAATAAAAAGAAAAAGAAGTATACCAAATTTATTAAAGACAACAACATAAAAACTATATAATGTTGCCATATTTCAACAAACAATTTAATCCTTGTTGATTGGACCAATGAAGTAATTATCTCTAATCCATTTCAATTGAGCAATTGACTCTAAAATATCAGTTCTAGCAGTATGAGATTCTCTCTTTTTTGGACAAGCTTTGAAAAGATCAGGATTATGACGTTGACCCATTTCAGAGAATGAAGAGACATCAATGATTCTATAATGTAAATGATTAACTACTTTTGGGAATTCTCTAATCATAAAGATTCTATCCATATGAACGGTATTACCACCTAAAACCCCAGCATTTGGACGAGTGAATCTTTTAACATATTCAAGTAATTCATCTTCAACTTGTTGTAATGTCTTATCAGATTCTATGACTTTCTTGGTTAGACCACTTGAGCCATGATGATTAATACACCACATGTCCATTGCGTCCATAACTGATTTATCCTGATGAATAACACTTTCATAACCATGATCCACCAAATTCAAGTCTTGATCTGTGATTACGCAGCATATTTCAATGATACGGTCCTTAATTGTGTTCAAGCCTGTCATTTCACAGTCGATCCAAACAATTGGCTTGTAGCTTTTACTTGTTAGATCAATCTTTAAAGAAGGGTCATATTCTGGCAGTGGGAGGTATTGTTTCTTCATGAGTGAGAATTGTGTTGATGTGACTGAAAAGCTTCGAGTGGCAGGTGCTAATTGGGCAGATATGAGTGATCTGGAAGTCCTGAAGAGCAACGGAGAGTGTCTTTTCAGCAAGCTGTTCATTCAAGTTAAAAGTATATATTTATTGTTTTCGAGATTGCTTCTTTTTCTGTGATGAGCAGATGGGACTTGAATATATCAAAATTTGGCGTGTTTCATAGTCGTTTCATGCTAAAAAGTATTGATATTTCCACCATTTTGGCCCATTCAGCGTGTTTGAAACAACTTTTGTCCTTGGAGTTGGCGATGTTGGCGATGTTTATTGGTGTTCCTGCCTAAACATTACTATGGGCCCCTTCTAGTCTCTTCATACTTTTTTTTTAAAAAAAAGTAGATAGAAATAATTATAGATCACCTAAAGAACTTCACTCTTCAGAAGACCAGAGAATGGAAATATCCTTCAGAGGCAAAGTAGCATCACAGGGCACAATTCCTTACCATCCACCAGCAGTGCCTTACAGAACAGTCTCAACCAAATTAAAATCAGCTTCAACCATGCAATTCTTCTCCAAAATAAAGATAAAAGCAGTATTAACTTCACTACTGATATGGTGGGTTATAGTGAATTACTTTGAAAGAACGTACGTCAAATCTACAATTCAAAAATGTGACTGGTCTAAATGGGAGAAATGGGACTCGCAACCTCATAGAATTTCAATGTTTGCAGATCCACAAATTATGGATGATCATTCATACCCTGGAAGACCAGCTCTACTCAACTTCTTTGCTAGAGCCTTGCTAGATAACTATCATAGACGTAATTGGGAATACGTGAATTATATCCTAGACAGTGATACTACTATATTTTTAGGAGATTTATTCGATGGTGGTAGAGGATGGAATGATTCCTATTGGTTTGAAGAGTTTACAAGATTTAATTCAATTTATCATAAAATACCAGATAAGAAGACCATCATGTCATTACCAGGGAATCATGACATTGGGTTTGGTGAAACTGTTAAAATCGAGGCATTGGGAAGATTTAGAGCTTTTTTCGGTGAAACTTCTTCGCTTCATAATATTGGAAATCATACAATAGTTTTACTTGATACTATATCATTATCAGATTTTAGTAATGAAGAAGTGACGAAATTTCCAAGGAGAATAATGGATCAATTAGCACCTTTGAATCCTAATGATCCACCAAGAATTCTAATGACACATGTTCCATTGTTTAGAGATCCATCAACTCAACAATGTGGTCCACTAAGAGAAAGTAATAAGAAATTCCCAATCATGAAAGGTAATCAGTATCAAACTGTTATTGAAAGAGGTTTAACTGAAGAGATTTTATCTAAAGTTAGACCAAAAATTTCATTTAGTGGCGATGATCATGATTATTGTCATATTCAACATACTTATGGAGCATCTAACACAGCTGAAGAAATCACTGTCAAATCTTGTTCGATGAATATGGGGATCAAGCATCCTGCAATTCAACTATTATCATTGAATACTAAAGATGGAAAAGATAAGACATATCAAACTAATATTTGCTATTTACCTGATCCATATTATACTTTGAAATCATATGCAGTTATTGCCATTTTGAATTTGATTGTCTTTATTTTAATGTTTTTATTACCAAAATATTGGAGTAATATCGTTAAATTTATTGAAAAATACATACCTAAACACAATCTACTTCTACCAATTTCAGAACCTGTTAAACAGGTTAGATTTGAAAGTTATGAAAAAAATATAAATGGGTTTGTGGTTAATGGATCAATTGTTATATTTGGAGTTTTGTTCATATTTTACATTTATTTCAGTGCATTTTATTAGTTTTTCAAAATAGAGTATATATCACATTATTATTGAATATTTATTCATCATTAATATTTGTGTATTGAATAAGAGACTTTTATATTATTCCTCTTAATTTTTCTAAATAATTTGTGTTTGTGTTGTAATCTGATCTTTTAACAATAAATTGTCTTAAAATATATGGTTTAATATTTGCTAAAGAACCTTCTTTTGTCAAGGCATTGATTAACTCAGGTTGAACACTGAATAGATTAGTAATTTCTCTTAAGATTTGAAATTTTTCAGAGATTGATGGAATTTTCCAATCTTCAACAGTTTGTTGATAACTTATAACATCTTTAGTTGCAACAATACCACCAGTGGAGTTGATTTGATAGTTTTTAAAATGTTCAAATAATTGATTGAATGTAAAATCTCCTAATTCTTGCAAAATTGCATTTAAATTCCCATTATTGATAAATAATTTGATTTGTTCATAAAATTCTTTTAAGATTTTACATAACGAGGCACATGCAACTGTATCTGTTTCTAACAAGTCATTTGCATAATAATCTTTTTTCTTTTGTTTTGATAATGCAAATTGGACTCTTTCTTGAGTTTTTAATAGAGTGTCTTTCATGATTATATTGATAGCCAGTTCAACTCTTAACACATAACCATTTGTTAAACTTAACATTCTTTGTCTAATATGACTATTATTGTTTGATAATGGCAAGAATATAGTTCTAATAGTAGATGAGATTAAAAATAAAATATCACTTGAAGCTTTAACATTATAAAGATAATCCAAATCAATCGAATCAGATTTACTGTCTTGGTGATGTAAATCATCAAATGAAACTTCAAGGGCTAAATCATCATAAGATTTACCAGCCCCAACTAACAGAATTTCTAAAATCTCTAGGCTAAATTCAGCAGTTTTAGTTGGAGCCAATTCAATGACTCTTGATAAAGATTCAACAGCAGATTTTAGAACAGACTCAACATTTTGAATGTTTAGTCTTTTCATTAATTTACTATCTTTTGCATTTTGTACTTCACTCAGACTTGTTGATGAATTTGATCTTTTAACTGAAGATGATCTATCTAAATGAGATTTCATAAAATTTTTAACTTGTTGTGACATTCTACTTCTTTTATTTAGATTTTCATATTCATTGATTTCAGGCAACTGATTCTTTTGAGATAAAAGTCTTGCTGATAATTTTCCAGTGATGGATAAATCATTTATTCTTGAATATTCACTTGTCATGTGGAAAAAAATACTCTCTAAAGTTTTTCTTTCTAATTCAAAATATTTCATATCAGCTAAATGTTGAATAAATAAATCCCCATAACTTTGATCAATAATCGAGTTTAGTTCTTCTAATTTAGATTGATGTTGAGTTTCTAAATGAGTTTGGAAAAATGACTTGATATCTTTTGAAAATTTACCAGTTGAAGTGTATAAAGTGTTTAAAGTTCTTAGATAAGCTAGATTACTTGAGCTATAGGAACTTTTCAATAAAGATTCAATTCTTGACTGGATTTGTTGTGCATAAACTCTTTGAATAAATGAGCCTAAAACAGTGACAGGATCTCTAAAGACTTCCAAAATTGTGATTGTTTCATCTTTTAAACCATCATCAATTTGACTGAACAGTGGTTCAATATAACTTAGAGGTAAACCTTGATGATTATTTGGGTCCGATAGTGAGTCCCATAACTTCTCATCATCTAAATCAGAGTCATCAAAATTCAATTCACTTATGAAGAACTTATGTTGACTTACAAAGTTTTTAATAACAGCAACACCGCCATTGTAATCAGTCAAAATATCAGCAATATCTCTCATGTTAGACAGATTATTAGCCCTGTATTCTTCATCAAAGTCTTGTAGTAAGGAATTCTCCATTGTCTCAGAATATTTCTGAATTATAAGATGACAATGTTTAGAATTATCTAAATCATCAGAGATTAATTTTTGTGATAAAGATAATAAATGAGCGACAGTGGTAGCACATTTTCTTTTATCTTTGATGGAACCATTAATCAAACGTTCCAATTGGTTTGATTTATCAGTCTTATAGAATTCTGTGTATATCTCAATCAATGAAATAGTGGCTAATGAACGATCTTTAACGTTAATAATAGATGTTAAGTTTTCAGTTAATGGATTGATTTTGGAACTGGCCTTATGAACCTGGTCATCCAAACGCTTAAATTGCGTGCTTATTGATTCAGTTCTAGATGATAATGATATAATGTTTCTACTGTGATCCAATTCATATTTATTGACTTCTTTTTCCAATGAACTTCTTCTTACTGCAGCTTCTGTACTTAACTGTTTCAATTCTCTTAAAATGGATTCGTAAGTTCTAATGAAAGGTTTCGGATCAAGATGCTGAAGCTCTAATCCCTTTGTGCTGGTATTAGTGACATAATCTTTGCTTAACTCTTCAATAAATTCATAAACGGTTAAGTTGTCCTAAATAGGGTCAGTATGGTAAAAAGATGATTCAAAAAAGGGTGAAAACGTACCAGAAATTTGTCCAAGGAAAGAAGCTTGCGGACTTTGGGATCCAATTCATATAAAGAACTCATTTGTGTTCAAATTATGAGATTCAAGCCTAAAAAATGTACTAAGATCTGAAGATATTGTTGTTGTTGTTGTTGTGTTTTTTTTTTTTTTATTTTCCTTCTTGAAGTTGAATTTTATTTTCAAGAACAAAATACACTGATTTAAAACCAGATATGAGTTCAAAGGAGACCAAAGAGGTCACAGTAGAGTACACCAAAGAACAAGACGAGGAACTACAATTACTAAGAGACATTCTCCAATTCAGTAAAATCATGTAAGTGGAATATTGATGAAGTTATGTCTCAAAACACCAATAAACTAACAATTCAAAAGAGATTCCAATTTGAAGAAATCAATCGATTTAGTTAAAATCGCCACAGACTCCAAGGATCTGAGCCTACAGAGACAAATCACCGAATCCACAGACAATTTAAAGCAAATTTTGCAGCTTTTTGGTTCTTTATAAAAAGATGAACGCGAAATGAAAAATTTAACCATCAAACAAAATTCGTTGAAATGAACAGACAGCACGAAATACTGGAAGACTACCAGGACAAGTTGATAAAGAAGCAATTAGGCCATGATGTGGAATCTGATGATGACGAAGATTTGTTGGAACTACTAGAAGATGAGACTGAATTTGACCAATATAGAGAGAGACGTTTATATGAATTATCCCAGCAGTATGTATTTTACGTGTTTATGTTGATTTTGGCTTCCTTTACTAACTTATCACAAAAGACTTAAAGAATCTAAAAAGAACATTGAAGAAGGTCATGGTTCAGTAGAGACTCTTATTAGCGAAGATCAAGTTTTACAAAGAACTACCAAAGAAAATTTCACAGTAATTCATTTTTTCCATCAAGATTTTGAAAAATGTAAGAAAATGGACTCAAAATTAGAAATAATGGCACAAAAGCATCTTAGTGTCAGATTCTTGAGGATTAAAGTTGAGGATGCTCCATTTTTAGTTACGAGGTTGAAAATCAAGGTTTTACCAACTGTTATTTTATACATCAATGGTGTTGAGTCAAACAGGTTGATTGGGTTTGATAAATTGCACTATAATAAAGAAACAGATGATTTTACAGTTGAAGCCCTGGAAAGGTTTTTATTGGATAACGGGATAATTCAAATGAAAGCAAATAAATATGAACGTATTTCAAAGAAATCTGTTTATGAAAGTGATGAAAGTGATTTAGATCTTTAGGAGATCTATAAAGATCTGCATAGGAACACCGATAGAGCTGCAAATAATAATCTGGAGAAGCCTCCATCTAACTCAATTGCGTCTTCACCATTCTGCAATTTTCTGTCTTTAATATTGGATAAATCAGTTGGAAACGGATCAGAGAACAAATCTTTTTCTAGCTTGGGAAAATTGTGCTTTCTGTTATCAAATATCAGTCCACCCATCTGGTAATGCTCCTCAGTATTTGACATTAAATCATTATATTCAATAATTCTTCTACTATACTCTCCGTAATCAATTTGACTCATCTTCTTCTGATACAGTCTCTCTAGCTCAACCAAAGACTTTATACTCCGATTACCAGGAGCCGTGCCTCTACTGACATGATTGAATGGAATAACAGATATGCAGTCTTGTGAGAACACGTCATTTGAATCGTTTGGATCTATCGTGTTTTCATAATTGTAGCTTTCCTCCTCCATTTTGTTGTTCTTAAGCTGGGCTTGACTGTGAATATTTGAGATTTAACTAAATGAGTTAATACTTAATCAGATTTGATCTAAATGCAGTATCTAACACTACAAGTATCTAGTTTCTTAAATAATATCCAAAACAAAGAAATAAATCTGGTTAATTTTGTGTCAAAAATTCACGTGACTTTCCTGCTTTCATAAGATGTTTGGATGTTTGGTAGACCGGAACTCAATTCAGAAATTTTCGACCCCGGAACTCAACAGGACGCAATTTTTTTTTGTATAAAAATTTTTCACTTTTAGTTTTCATCTTCCTTCTTTTTCTTTAGAATCAATTTTGGTAAGAAAGAAGCACTTTTTGCAGACAAACCAAGATGCAAATTTTCGTTAAAACTTTAACAGGTAAAACCATTACCTTAGAAGTTGAATCTTCAGACACTATTGACAATGTCAAATCAAAAATCCAAGACAAAGAAGGTATTCCACCTGATCAACAAAGATTAATCTTCGCTGGTAAACAATTAGAAGATGGTAGAACTTTATCTGATTACAACATCCAAAAGGAATCAACCTTACACTTAGTCTTAAGATTAAGAGGTGGTGGTAAAAAAAGAAAGAAGAAGGTCTATACCACTCCAAAAAAAATCAAACACAAACACAGAAAAGTCAAGTTAGCTGTCTTAACTTACTATAAAGTTGACGGTGATGGAAAAGTTGAACGTTTAAGAAGAGAATGTCCAGCTGAAACCTGTGGTGCCGGTGTCTTCATGGCTAACCACGGTGACAGACAATACTGTGGTAAATGTCACTTAACCATCAAAGCTAAAAACTAGATTGTTTCTTGACTAATGATTTGAATTTTTATAATTGAAAAGTTATGATTATTTTATATAGTACAAGTCAATAATATTGTTTAAGTTTTAGTTTATTTTGTAAGTAATCTAAGTCCCGTTTCAATGCTTTTTTTGGTTGTACTTGAGTCTTGCACTATTTTGTTTTTCTTTATATTTATCAATTTATCAAGCCGAAATTATACAAAATCAAGGAAAGTTACTTCTACGTGGTAAAATAAATGTAAATGTGTCTATTAAACTAAATGTCAATAGTTTTAATGCAATACCTAAAAGAATGTATTTGTCTTCTAGTCTTTTTCCTTGATACGTCTCTTATTTTAATATAATCCAAAATTAAATAAATAAATGTTAAAGTTTTTCATTTAAAGCCAATCTTTGAATAACCAATTTCAAATATTTATTTTCTTCCAGTAATTCTAATCTAACAGTTTCTGATTTCTTCAACTCGATCATTGCTTTTTTCAAATTGTTTGATTTTGAAACTGTAATTGATTTATAGTTTTCAAGTTCAATTTCTAACTGTTTATTTTTTTCAAGTAATTGTAAGGTAAAATCTTCATCCAAGTTCATTTGGGTAGCTTGATTATCATTGGTTGGAGAATATTTAGTCATAGATGCAGGTGTATTATTTGTGTTATGAATTATGTTGTTATTTGAATTGTTTCTATTGCTATTCATATAGAAATCATTTGGTGAGTTTAGTACTGAATCATCACCAGTTAAAATTGATTCTGGAGTTAATGGTTTCATATCTAATTGATCATGGAATCGATTCTGGTCAATTTCATAAGATAATTTGGAATTTGACCGTTGTTGAGCCAAAAGTGGAACACCTCGTTGTTGTTGACCGTGTAGTATAAACGGCTGTTTTTGAACATCTATATCGAAATTTCTTTGACTTTCAGTGATTTCAGCTAATGCATGGTTCAAAACTTCATTAATATCATGATCTGTTGGAAAATCAGTCTGTGGCAAACCATCCATGATGGAATTATCATTTAGTAGACTTTCAAGGTCAATTTCTTGTTCAACCATATCTATTAGTTTATATTTCCTTCAAATTTTAATTTTGTTAAAATTCTATGATAGTTTTATGAACGTTTTATAGTAATGTTGGAATGAGTAGTTGTATGTAACGAGTGATTAATTGACCAAAAGTTAATCTAAACAACAATTGAAATTGATATATTAAATGGGAAAGGTATTGAAAAAATGCAAGTAATTGAGTGGGTCCAAATCAAATTCTTTTGAGATCAAGAATGTAAGAAAACGAGCCAAAATTTGAGGAAGGAGCACTAGAATATGGATAAATGGATATTCTGTGATGAGAACAGATGTATTCAATAGCGGATTAAATGAATGTTGATCAAGGTTTTTTTTTACAAGTTTGTTTACATAAAATTGAAAATTTTTTTTTGTTAAAAAGTTACATGAAAATTATGCGATGAGCAGAATGAAGCCCGGAGAGTTTCGAGAATATTGATATACAAGACAAGTTGAAAACTCCAGTTTTTTGACTACTTCTAAATCAAACTAAGTAACTTCTCAAAGATCAAAAGTAAGTGAAGATAAAATAGTGTGAAATTAACTAAAAAACAGTGGAGAATTTGAATAGTTTAGAATGTTATTACTAAAATTTATAGTGTCAAAATGTGTATTTTGAATGAGTCCCTCTTATCAAACCTTTCAGTTCCAATAATCAGGAAATCATGTTATATATAGTGTAATTTACTTGTAAACGAACCATTTGCAGTTGGTGGCTGCATCTACGAATATCTAACCAATGGATGTACCTAATTCTTATTTTAATGCAACTCTTCATGTATGTCTTCATGTATGCTCGTTGTTCTGACCAATAGATATAGCTTGAATGTTCGATAACCTGTAATATTGACGCTTGATATAACTTAAATTGATTTAACTTTTATGGAAAAGACTGTGGTTGGTTGACTAGAGAGTCGAGACTCCTTCAGTACGTTGAGTGATTGTTTCTTATTTGATATTGATGAAATTCTATATGTTGAGTATAGTGATAATTTAGTATGTTGAATACTTGTTTCTTATTTGATATTTATGAATAGTGAATATATGTTGAATATTGTGACAAAAACAACGCTGAATCCAGTTCGGAATCATTTGAAATTGCAAGAAAAAAATTGCTCTCACTCAGAGTCGAACTGAGGATCGCCACATTACTAGTGTGGCGCCTTACCAACTTGGCCATAAGAGCTTGTTACGGCAAAAGAGGTTGATGAGTGACAGAGACCGCAAAGTCGACAGTTATGAGCCCCGAAAATTCTGGAAGCCGAACAGACCAAAATTGGCAAGACTGAACCCGATGCTAAAATTCGTGTGTAACACACCCAGAAGGAAAAGCTAAAGCTGAAGAGAGGATAAAAGAAGATCATGGTAAAATTAGGTTTTCCCAAGAAGATGTTTTTAGTTGTATAGATTTAAAATAAATACTTTAAGAGAAAAAAACAAAAACAAAAACAATTAAAAAATATTCATATATTTATCAGACTAAATTCATTATCTAATAATTCATAAAATGTCAGATAGTATCATTCCATTGCTAGAGAGTACGCATCAAATCTTGGATAGCTCGCAAGGACAATCTACACTCACAGGTTCAATGCGAACTGTTGCATTAGAAAATGAGTTAAATCAACTTAAGAAAGTTAATGAAATGATTGATAACGTCATTACATCAATGGAATCATCAAATACGAACTTAGAAACCACTTTAAGCACTGCAGAAGCATCGAATAAACTGTTAGATTTATGGATCAAGATACTTTCTCAAACAAGTTATACAAATACCATCTTAAGTGACAAGAATTGGAAAGGTCCAGAAGAAAGAGAACAACATTATCAACAACAACTTAAAAAACTTGATGATTTAGAGAAACAATATAACGATGAAAATCAAAGACGTGAACAGGATAGACAAGCTCTGAATCAAAGAAGGTTAGCTCAAGAAAAGAAAGCTAAAGAAAGGGAAGAATCTCTTAGAAGAAGAGTATATGGTGGTACCTCAAGAATTGCTGCTTCAAATACTAAAACTTCTACCAATACAAGGGATAGAACCTCAAGAAGATAACAGTAATCTTATGATTTATTTATTTCTCATTTATCACTTTTATATACACAATTAAATGACCATTACCTATAATATTTTTGTAAGTTCATCGAAATTTTTTATGTGAAACTATACCTTACTAATACATCCACTTACTAATCCTTTTGTCTTTCGTTTTTATGCTGAGTCTCTGCTAATATAGTACTTTGTTCAAATCGCTCTCTACTTAAATTTGCGTAAACAGAAAATTGTATGACAGAAAATTGTACAAAAGAAAGCATAATAGATTTACTATAAAATAAAACTCAATTTCCCCATTCTTCTCAATAATGTTCTATTACAAATTATACCACAGCTGTGAAAATATATTCAAATTATGGATATGTATGATTGTTGCTGCTTATTAGATAATCTTTCTGAGTTGAGATCCCCAGATTTCCTAAATATTAAAACTGCATCAATTTCATATTATTTAGAAAAACTTACTCAAAACTAAGCTAAAGAGCCATTCATTGGATATGATATCAATAAATATGAATTGATCTTGGTCTGCCCTTATACCTTTGGAGAATCTCCTTGTCTTCATAACTTCCCTCTTAATGTCAGAAATTCAACTTATCAAGAATTTACTCCATATTTTAACCATGTTGAAGAAGAGCACTCAAACAACAACGTTGAGGGCAAATATTATACCGAGAGCAAATTGTGTTATTACCTTTAGATTCTAAGAGTTTCAATATGTCATTAAAGCTTAATAGATCGGGCAGATATCACCGTGATATTGTTGAGTCTGATAATAAACTGGCACAAGAACTGATAAGAATTCGTGTTTTCAGAATGCTAGAAGAGCAAAAGAAAATCAACATCGACTATAGCAAATATGAATATTTGGATCATGTTGTCCATTATGGTGTTGAAAAGGAAGAGCCTAAAAAGGATACACGACTTATGAGTTTTAAAATCTCAAGAACTCTTCCTTTGAAAATTGATTTGAGTGCGCACCAATCTTTGGGCAGCAGACTTACAGCAATTTTGGATGAATACAACAACAGCTCCGATAAATTCTCTTGTTTAAGAACCCCAAAGACAGAGTTGAAGAGAAGTTCTGCGTTTGTTAAAAAGAAAAAAGCTAGTCGAAGAAGAGTTTAATCAGCACAAATTTGATGACTGAAGTGAAATTTACTTCTTTTTTTTAATCGATTTACAGTGTAGTAAGAGTGTTTGAATAAGAGATTCATTTTGCTCAACTAGGGCTTGTTTTATAATATAATAAATTTCGCTTTTTATTGAATGTTGAGTACACTAGATATTAGTAAAATAATGAAAATTTCGATCAATAAAGCGTTTCTTGAAACAAAGAGACCAATTGAGGGATGTGTGTTTGAAAATAGAATATATAATCTAGGGGCTGGTTATCCGCTTGTATGAACCCACAAACATCAAAAAAATGGACAATCTCGCTTTTTTTCAGTATTAGCGTGTATTAAAGTAATACTTTCGGTGAACTATACAAACAAACTATCTAAATAGCAATTGCTGATATTGCAAACACCAAATTTTAGTATACGAGAAACCAAAAATGGA